>JAMYXO010008553.1:0-10704 GCA_033310375.1 Conus canariensis
CACATGAAATTTTGAACACACCAAATCTCGGAGAAAGAAAACAAATCCAAGCGATCCAACGTGGACTCCAACCCGCCCCCCACCCCCCCCCCCCCCCCCCCCCCCCCTAGGAAATGCTAAGTAGTTCTAGGAAGTGGGTAACTTCACAAGGAAATGTCTTCACATAATACTCAATAGTACTGGACATCTCTCTACCAAAAACTTATCAATTTCCAGCGGTTCACACTTCCAACATGTTCACACAAGAGAATCGGCTCGCAGCCACACAATCCTTCACATTCTTACCCCTCTTTGCACTGTCAAGTATAATCATATATCGAAAAACAACATGATTTGCTCGCCAAAATTTCCATCCAGCACCCCACTGTCATGTCATCCTTGTCAGTTAACCCAGTTCTTAATCCTTATTATGCCAAAATAACCACACTTCGTACAATATTAACATGCTGCACACCATCCATTCTTCATCCTACCGACTGCTAAGCCACTCACCTTAAACTTTACCTCTCCCTTCTTTCTGACTACTAAAATTCATAAAAGGACCGTCTCCCCACAACCTAATTTTATCTTTCTCCAACCCCGTTTTTGTCACAAATTTATATATCCCCGTACATGTGATGACTGTCACTTGCTCTACAGAAAACCTGGTGCGTTTGTTTCACAACACACACGTCAAAGATACAGTCTGCACGCGCATGACACCCGCGTCGAGAACCATTGACTCTAACGAAAGTGAAAATACACCAATATAACTTGAATGGTCACGACCGTACCCCGGTATAAACCACTCACCCACAAATTGGCCTTTGCCCTTCTGCACAGTTAACCGATTCCAATGCTGTGCAGGGCAACTCCGAAATCGTTACTCAATTTCGACGCATTACTACTATTTAACAACTGAAATTGAGCACAATCATCAAATCTCTATGATTCACGCAGACACAGCTGCATCTGACACATTAAGGTCCTATACCAAATGCAACTACTCATATCCCCTATCTTCTTGAAACAACTGAAATTAACATGAGCTGGTCACAATCGATATCTGCTTCACCGTCCATCAGTGGTTATCATATCGAACCCACATTGTCTAGCCAAACTGCCCCATGACAACCGAACTCCGGAACCGCTATGTACACTATTCAAAATATAGACAGAAAGAGGTGACAACCACAAACGGCCTGACCACGAAACCAAGACGACATCATACCAGACAACCAGTAATGCACAACGAACACAATATCAACTAATCACAACATGAGACAACCACAGTACAACTCGCCATAATACAAGACAACACGACGAACCACAACACCACGAACATAACAGATCACCAACCTGGACAGACAGACGATCAACCACACCAGTTCTGCAACTGGCTGAGAGTGGCTGCCAACGAAGACGACACAGACCGGCACAGGCCAAGGGCACACCAACCCGACGAGGACCTGGCCCTAAACTATGACTCGAAGTCACTCACTTAGAAACTAACGGCGCTGCCGCCGCACTTACAAGGAGCAAGTCCACTCCGACGAACACCAGGGACCGAAGTAAAATTACCCCAACGCATTCCACCATGGTCGGAATCAAGTGAGCCTCACTCACAACACAAAACAAACCATTTGTCAGAACAGTGTATCCCTCCGCAGAGCTGACACACCTGACCAAGGGACTAGTTGCTGCTTGTGCAACAACACGACAATTTACCCAAACAACTCACTGACTTGACAACACAACAACAGCCGATATCCTGCCCCGCCCTCTCTGGTGTAGAACCAAAGTAACAAAAGGGTAACAGTCGGAAACGAAACCAACTTCCCGCTTCCACTCCTTCAACAAGTGAAGATTGGACTTCAAGAATATTGTATATCCTACTTCCCCAGCCCCCCTACCTAGCCTAACCTACCATCCTAACCCCGAAGAGCTTAGCCTAACCCCCACCTAACTAAAACCCCAACCTTACACACACGCGCGCGTGTGTGTGCGCGCGCGCGCACCACACACACACCACAATACCCATAATGCACACACACACGCACGCTCGCACGCATACGCGCACACGCTCGCTATCCTGAACCACCACCACTCTAAAACACATGGACGTGCTGATTTAGTACCGCCGATCGGTGACATCAGTAAAGCAACCAGCAAGGCACGTAGAGGAACTTGTTTAGATGTAGGTCCAAGATGAAAATCAGCATGAAGTCGGGGCGACCCACACTGCTGCACGCACACGCCAATTCTCCCTCTGTGGGGTCTCGAGAGCTCGCCCGTTCTTTCTCTCTCGCTCTCTGCTTAGAGAGGGGGAGGGGGGGGGGTGGAGCGTGAGGCGGACAGGGCGACAGTGGGAGGCAGCGGGAGTGAGGGTGGGAGAGAGAGTGGGTGTAATGAAATAAGAATTGCCTGTTGAATCCTGGCTGGATCGTCTGCTACGAAATGGCTGCCCATAGATCATATTATAAGAGTATGGTTTTGAACTTTTTTGAATAATGATAGCTATTATATGCATTTTGATTATTTTCCGACGGTTGCTTTGATTATTAAAGTTTGAATTCTAGGATCCAACCATCAAGAGACTGCTCTGGTCAACAGGCAATTTAGGCACATGTGTACTAGTTGCCAAGCAAACCATGGTCACCATGCACCCCCCCCCCCTCCCCCAGGCCTTAACCTAAGTGGATCCACAATATACCTTAGGGACCACTGGACACGTTTCTGGTTGTTCCCAAGAAAATAACTCATTTGGACTATGAATTATGGCCCTTGATTTAAGGGTACCCCCCTTGTATGCTGACCACAATCATCAATTTCAGTCAAACCTAACTCATGCGAATGACCAGAAATTCACGTTTCTGTTACTTTTGTAACTAACCCAATGACTTGCCGTTTTAAAAAAAAAGCCTTTTGTGTAGTCCAAATATAGTATATCTTGGCTTCAGGGATGCGCTATCTACTGAAACCGTCATTTTCACAATACAGACTGTATGTCATCTGCGATACATTGAAAATGATAGAAAGCAGGGCTTTTGGAGGGTTGTTTTCATACACAACAATGCCTGTGGGTCATTCAGGCCCCAATTAGGGCTTCCTAGTCCGTTTTGTTATAGATACAAAATCAAATATATCTCCTATACCCCCTAAATGTGCGATTTCGACAAAAACGACACAACACGATTTAAGCAAACAAAATTGTTGTTATTCGCTACAAACATCGCCGTAAAATAAAATGAATATATTGTAGTGAAATACAACACTAATATGAAAGAATTTGCTGTTCTAGATGTTGTGATTATTTTCAATAAATAACGAAATTTTATACATCTTATATGTGCATGCATAATAATAACACTACTACTTGGAAATCGCATGCATTTGCATCTTAACCAAACAATGGTTTGATTTGTATTACTAATGTTCATTGTTGTGTTTGTTTTTTTGTGTGCAGGTGAATGAAATCATTTGGTGTAATGATCAACTGAAACATGGCGGCAAGAAAGTGAAAACATGAAGACAGCCCTGTTGGTGAAGTGTGTGTCATTCATTTCAGCGATTCTAACAAGAGATCATTTGTTCACTTCTCTAACTGCAAAGGACCCCCAGAATAGACTGACAAAACCCTTTAAGACATTTGCCAGAAAAGACTATTGCAGCCAACTGGATTCTCCATTCTGGATGGAAGAGGCTTGCAACTGCGTTCCAGATGATTTACGGCCAGAGTATGGCTTACCATCGTGACTATTACCAAAGGTTCACTAAAAACCTTGATAGACTGGAATCATCTTCAGAACAACAAGCAATACCTCTAGAGCAAAGACAGGCTAGGCGTTCTTCTGGCTCAGTGGAAACAATTATCTTCAAATCAGACTGCATATTTTGTAACAAAGAGGACAACTGAACCTACATTCAAGTTTGAACGTGAAGGATGGAGCACAGTTCTTGGAGCTGCTGAGCACAAAAAAGACGAGAAACTATTGTGCAAAATCAGAGGATTTGACCTGTTTGCCTGTGAAGCACAGTATCACTCTTCCTGTCGTAAGAAGTATGTCAGAGATTCTGTAGCATGGCAGAGTAAAGAACGGTGCGTCAAAGAGAGATCAGGAAAACCTGGAAAGTAACACAAGAACAGCATTTGACAGAGTCTGTTTAAGAATTGAAAGAGAGGTGCTTCAGCAGTAGAAAAATAATTATTGAGACTGTCAGACCTGTGTGATAATATACCTCTGCCTTGAACGAGACAGACCACCCAAATACACATTATAGGGCTGAAAAGCTACGGCGGAAGTTGGAGAAGAGTGAGACATATGGGCACAGATTGTCATTTGCTTTTACCTCACAGAAAAGGTTTAAGAGTTTCAGTCTTTGCTTGTGTACAGTTCAGAAATGAAAACTGACAGAGCTGTCATTCAAGTGTACGAGCTTGACTCAACCGACATGCTGAAGATGTTGCCCTGTATCTACGGACAGTAATAACAGAGGCCTTCGAGAAATCAGAAAGTTTGCCATGGCCACCAACAGATGAATTTCTACAGCAACGTGATATCCTACCACACGATCTTCAGAGATTTCTTAACTATCTCTTGGCTGGCCAAACATAAGACCCACACTCCAAAAGTAACAAAGACTCGTAACCTCACTTGGCCAGGACATCCTCAGAGCCGTCACTAAGGTCACTGGAAGCTGGCCAAAACACATTGTTTTGTGCATGACATTGCGTCACCTATTCAGAAGTGAGCAGCTCCTGACCATGATGAACAAGTTTTGGACATTGTGATACTTACCGGTTCACACTTGAACTAGAAACTGCAATTGCAAAAGCCATGAATGCAATGTTCAAGTGTCTTGGCTTCTCAAATTCTTCTGAACCCATCAGCACCATCTGTGTTTCATTTCTGAGTTTGATAAATTCGACATCTTCCTGAGCACACTAGAAGGGCAGGCATCTCACGGCTTACGGCATTATGCTTCAAGAAGTCACAGATGAGGAGCATGGAGGAGCTCAACTGCAGCTGGCTTCAGTGCCAAGAACAAGAGAGCAGACTCTTCAGATCTCACAGGAAGAACTCCCAGAGTGCTACATGACTTCAAGGAAGAGCCCAAACTACCATGCCAGAGGTTCTTTTAACCCAACCATCTTACAGCAGCACATCATTCTGATGGGCATCTTTCAAATTGTGTGTGCCTATCTTAAGATGGTTGGGTTAAAGAAACCTCTGGCAGAAACGAGCAGGTCATCTGTCTCCTCTGTCATCTGTCCACCTGTTCATCATGGTCAGGAGCTGCTCACTTCTGAATAGGTGCTGCAATGTGATGCACAAAACAATGTGTTTTGGCAGCTTCCAATAACCCTTAGTGACGGCTCTGAGGATGTCCTGGCCAAGTGAAGTTACGAGTCTTTGTACTTTTGAAGTGTGGTCTTGTGTTTTGGCCAGCCAAGAGATAGTTAAGAAATCTCTGAAGATCGTGTGGTAGGATATCACGTTGCTGTAGAAATTCATCTGTTGGTGGCCACGGCAAACTTTCTGATTTCTCAAAGGCCTCTGTTATTACTGTCCGTAGATACAGGGCAACATCTTTCAGCATGTCGGTTGAGTCAGGCTCGTACGCTAGAATGACAGCTCTGTCAGTTTTCATTTTCTGAACTGTACACAAGCAAAGACTGAAAACTCACTCTTCACCTTTCTGTGAGGTGAAGCAAATGACAATCTGTGCCCATATGTCTCACTCTTCTCCAACTTCCGCCGTAGCTTTTTCAGCCCTATAATGTGTATTTGGGTGGTCTGTCTCGTTCAAGGCAGAGGTATATTATCACACAGGTCTGACAGTCTCAATAATTATCTTCTACTGCTGAAGCACCTCTCTTTCAATTCTTAAACAGACTCTGTCAAATGCTGTCTTGTGTGACTTTTCCAGGTTTTCCTGATCTCTCTTTGACGCAACCGTCTTTACTCTGCCATGCTGCAGGATCTCTGACATACTTCTTACGACAGGAAGAGTGATACTGTGCTTCACAGGCAAACAGGTCAAATCCTCTGATTTTGCACAATAGTTTCTCGTCTTTTTTGTGCTCAGCAACTCCAAGAACTGTGCTCCATTCTTCACGTTCAAACTTGAATGTAGGTTCAGTTGTCCAAGCGTTCTGTGATCTTTTTGCTTTCAACCCCTCTTTGTTACAAATATGCCGTCTGGTTTGAAGATAATTGTTTCCACTGAGCCAGAAGAACCCCCAGACTGTCTTTGCTCTAGAGGTATTGCTTGTGATTCTGAAGATGATTCCAGTCTATCAAGGTTTATAGTGAACCTTTGGTGACAGTCACGATGGTAGCCGTACTCTGGCCGTAAATTGTCTGGAACGCAGTTGCAAGCCTCTTCCATCCAGTATGGAGAATCCAGTTGGCTGCAATAGTCTTTTCTGGCAAATGTCCCTTTAAGTTTTGTCAGTCTATTTCTGAGGTCCTTTGCAGTTAGAGAGGTGAACAAATGATCTCTTGTTAGAATCACTGAAATGAATGACACACACTTCACCAACAGGGGCCTGTCTTCATGTTTTCGCTTTCTTGCCGCCATGTTCAGTTGATCATTACACCAAATGATTTCATTCACCTGCACACACACACACACAAAAAAACCCACACACACACACACACACAACAAAGAACAATTAGTAATACAAATCAAACCATTGTTTGGTTAAGATGCAAATACATGCGATTTCCAAGTAGTAGTGTTATTACTATACATGTACATATGAAATGTAGAAAATTTCGTTATTCATTTAAGATAATCGCAACATCTAGAACTGCAAATTGTATCACATTGCTGTTGTATTCACTACAATATATTTATTTTATTTTACAGCGATATTTGTAGCAAATGACAACAATTTTGTTCTGTTTAAATCGTGTTGTGTCGTTTTTGTCGAAATCGCACATTTAGGGGTATAGGAGATATATTTAATTTTTGTACCTATAAAAAACGGGACTACGAAGCCCCAATTGAGCCTAAATGACCCAAAGGCATTGTTGTGTATGAAAACAACCCTCCAAAAGCCCTGCTTTCTATCATTTTCAATGTATCGCAGATGACATACAGTCTGTATTGTGAAAAATGACGGTTTCAGTAGATAGCGCATCCCTGAAGCCAAGATATACTATACTGGAATACACAAAAGGCTTTTTTTAAGACGGCAAGTCATTGATTTTGTTACAAAAGTAACAGAACGTGAAATTTCTGGTCATTCGCATGAGTTAGGTTTGACTGAAATTGATGATTGTGGTCAGCATACAAGGGGGGTACCCTTAAATCAAGGGCCATAATTCATAGTCCCCAATGAGTTATTTCTTGGGAACAACCAGAAACGTGTTCAGTGGTCCCTAAGGTACATTGTGGATCCATTTAGGTTAAGTCCTGGGGGGGGGGGGGGGGGTGCAGGTGACCATGGTCTGCTTGGCAACTATAACGAGTCAAGTGTCATTAAGACCCACGGGACAGGATACGACAGGGTCACAGGCTGAAAAGAAATAGGGAAAACTACAATTAAAGTGACAGTAAATGAAGGAATGTACTAACCGGATACATGGAAAGCGACAAGGCTATAGTAATTTATCCATGGGGCTGCTAAATCCAACGAATATAAACAACACAAGCCCAACACCACACGCAACACAACCACAGAAGAACACACACTTGAGTTTTGACATGCTTACCTTATACAAACCCAAGATTCGGGGTTTACCTTGCACGGTAGAGGTCGATATGCTAATCTGGCGCATGCGTAAACGAAGTAAATAAAAGATGCTTAAAATAGTATGGCTTTCCGGAAAATTATACAACGCAGGTGGAGAAAGGTCTTCACTGTATATGTTATACGAAAATACGACGAGGGAAATGAAATAGAAAACATGTGTTTTGCATGCTAGTATCAACAGCATTCATATCATGAGTATTTAAAATAATAATATTATACTTGCATTATGTTTATAAGGAAGAACGTACTAAGAAGCATTAATGTATAATTAAGATAGAACTCCGCATGTACATACTGTCATGGAAGAATGTTTGTTGCAGTCATGGTAAATTTTGTTCTAACTATATAAAATTGATTTATTTCTTGTTGCGTACACACGTGAATAGGCTGATGCCTCACATTAAAGTCACGAGTCACGAGTCTCTCCTCTCTCTCTCTCTCTCTCTCTCATTCCCCTTTTAATGGGTTATGGCCTTACTGAATGAAAGTCTGAGTCTGGAGTCTGGGGTCTGAACTCTCTCTCTCTCTCTCTACTCTCTCTCCTCTCTCTCTCTCTCTGATAGCGTTCAGTCATCACCTTAATCTTCCGCTGGATTATGTTCAACCCTCACCATGGTCTCCTGCAAACTTGTGTTTCATTCTCAACCAGTTCACCGTTGGATTTTGTCCGGGCCCCATCCTATCTTTCCTAATTGTTGTTTGTTGAGTTTTACTCAGTCCTCTCCGTGGCTCTCTGTTGGGTTGCATTCACTCTTCATCCTAGTTTTCTGTAAGAGTGTGCCAGTCCTTACCCCTAGCTCTCGTTTGGATTGTGTTCGTTGTTCATAACCCAGTCCCAGCTCAGATTTAGCTGCCTACCCACCAGATCCTGCGCATCAGATGGCCGGAGCGAATCTCCAACGAGGAACTCATACGCCGGACGAAGCAAGACCCAATCACCAAGAGTATCCAGATGAGGAAGTGGGGTAGGGTTGGGACCACACCCTGCGTAGAGGACCGGGCCCACATCCCACGCCACACCTTGGCCTTGAACTGGAACCATAGGGGAAGCGGAAGAGGGGACGACCAGTCACCACCTGGAGAAGAACTCTACAGGCAGAACTCAGGTTCACCAGCAGGACCTGGGTGAAGCCAAGAGAACAGCCCAAGACAGAGCGAGATGGAGATCAGCAGTGCGGGCCTGTGTTCGATTGGAACGAAGAGGAAGTCAAGTCACTCATGATAGTTCTTCGATGCATACACGATAAATGTCTACAAGGATTGAGGCCAAACGGAAGTATTTCCTAATCGTAGTGGACACCACTCTTCTTTTTCTTTCTCTTCTGTATACCATTAGTTATAACTTCTGTCTGTGATAGGTCGGCATTCTTCAGATTATTTCACAGTCTTTTACCTGAATGAAAACCAGCATTTTCATGATAACCGTGTGTTGATGCCACTGAGAATGCTGCTTTGGTTCACAAGTCCCTGGCCTTTGGCGGCGGTTATACTTTTGGTTGTAGGGTTTGTATTTGCTCAGAAAGTTATGTCATGGGCCTTGTGATCAGCTGGGGGATTTAATCGCTGGAGCTGTGGGATTCTTGGGGGGGGGGTGGGGTGGTACATGGGGGGGGGGGGATTTCAGTATCTGCTCAACGCCTTGTTGGCACGAATGTCTCCGTTTTCTCTGCTGGTGTTAGTTTTGTATGGAGTGCGTTAACAATGACGTGTCGTACTACTTCAGTGGTATGTGAGAGTGGAATTATGCCTGTGTATTGTCAAACAAGCTCTCTTTCGTGTTCATTGTAATTAGCGGGATGAGTTGACACACACCACACACACACACACACACACACACACACACACACACAGCACAACACACACACACACAACACAGACACGCAAGAGACACACGACCCACACACACCACACACACACACACACAACACAACACACACGCACGCCGCACGCACACACACACACACACACACACACACACACACACCACACTCACACACCACACACACACTCGCAACGCACGCACGCAACGCACATACACACACGCGCGCAAGTGCATCCCCCATCTTTCAACACTATCACACACACAGCCACAACACACACACACACACACACACACAACTACACACACACCACCAGCACGCAAAGCAACTCACAGGCAACGAACAAAGCCAACACCCCCACGCGCACACCCACATACGCAACACCAACACACACACACACACACACACACACCACACACAACACACACACACACACACACACACACAGAGAAAAGAGAGGAGAGAGAAGGGAAATTTATAAGGGCAAGGAGCAGAGGGGGTGGGGGGTTTCCGCAGAAGGGTTTTGGTGTGGGTGGGGGGGGGGGGAGGGGGAAGGGGGGGCGGTAGGTTTCGCTCCTCAAAAAATCATGTACGTGAGCAGCTTCCAAATCAACAAAGCTATCCTGTTCAGAAACATCTACCGGATTTCCCTTTGCCCTCCCTACCCCCCCTTCCTTCCCCCCCTTCCACCTTTCCCGTTTCGAGAGGGGGGGATAATTGTTGCCCAGCGCGGGGGTTAGAACAGGGATATCAGAAAGGTCAGTCATTTGTCTCCCTTTTTTAAACCCCCCCGCCACATGGATCCTGCTTTGTGGGCCTAACCCGCGCCTCCGTGTGTTTAAAAAAAAAGCGGGTTAAAAGTGAAAAAAAAACCCTGCCCCCCCCCAAAACCCCTTTCCCCTATGGCGCAAAAACGTATAAAGACCAATAACAGATGCTTCTTCGGAAAAGCCAGCACATCCGGAGGAAAATCCGAAAAGAGGGAAAAAATTACATCTTGATGTCACAATTGTTTTTTCCTTTGGGGGGATAACTGTGGGAAAAATGATGGGTTTTTTTTTAATCACAATTTTTTTTCCTTGGGGAAAATATTGGGGAAAAAAAAAACGTAATTATCGTGATGACATAAAAGATTTTCCT
>JAMYXO010008554.1:0-10704 GCA_033310375.1 Conus canariensis
GGGGGGGGGTTTTTTTGGTTTTTTTTTTTTGGGGGGTTTCCCCTTTTGTTTTTTTGTGGGTTTGGGGGGGGGTTTTTGGGGGGGTTTTGGGGGGGGGGTGGGGGTTTGGGGGGGGGGGGGGGAAAACCCCCCAAAAAAACCCCTTTTTTTTGGGGGGGGGGGGCTTGTTTGTTGGGGGGGGGGGGGGGGGAGGGGGGGAAAAAGGGGGGGGGAAAAAAAAAAAGGGGCCCCCCCCTTAAACCCCCCCCCCCTTTTTTTTCCCCCCCTCCGGTCCCCAAAAAAAAGGGCCCCCCCCCCTTTTTTTTTTTAAGAAAAAAAAAATTTTTTTTTTCCCCCCCAGGCAATTTTTTTTTTTCTGGGTTAAAAGGGTTTTTTTTTATTTTTTTTTAAATTTTTTTAAAAATTTTTTTAAAAATTTTTTTTTTTTTTTTTTTTTTTTTTAAATTTTTTTTTTTTTTTTAAAACTTTTTAAACCCCCTTTTAAAATTTTTAAAATTTTTTTTTTTTTGGTTTTTTTTAAAGGTTTTTTGGGAAAAAAATTTAAAATCCCAATGTTTTTCCCCCCCTTTTTTTTTTTTTTTTAAACTTTTCCCCCTTTTTTTTTTTTTTTTGGGGGGAAAATTTTTTTTTTTTTTTAAAATTTTTTTTTAACTTTGGGTTTTTTTTTTTTCCCCCTTTTTTTTTTTGGGGGCCCCAAAAAGTGGGTTTTTTTTTTGTTTTTGGTTTTTTAAATGGAAAAAGGGGGCCCCCGGGGGTTCCCCTTTTTTTTTTTGGGGGGTTGGGAAATATTAAAAATTTTAAAAAAAAAAAAAAAAAAAAATTTTATAAACAATAAAATTAAATTCCCCTTTTCCCAAATTTGAAAAAACCCCCCCCCCAAAGGGTTTTAAAAAATTTTTTTAAATTTTTTTTAACAATTCAATTTTTTCTGGAACCAAAAACCCCCCCAAAAGAAAGCAAACAAAATTTTAACTCAGTTTTAAAAAATGAACCCCCCAAAATTTAAAAAAACCCCCCCCCCTCTCCCAACTTAAAAAAAAATTTTAAAAACCCCCCAAATTTTGGGGGAAATTAAATTTTTTAAAACTAAAAATTTTTCTTTAAAAAACCCCAAAATTTAACCCCCAAAAAATTTTTTTTGGGGCTAAAAGGGGAATTAAAAATTTTTTTTGAACTTTTTTATTTTAAAACCCCCAAAAAAATAAATTTTTTCCCCACAAAAAATTTTTTTTTTGGGGGGTTTTTTTGGGGTTTTTTTTTTTTCTCAGTATTTTGACCATTATTAGTATTCCTATCATAAATTTTTATTTTCCCTTACGATTTTTGACTCGCTCACTTTTTCCCCTTTTCCAAACACCTGGGTCTAAATTCAACGCCTTCTTCCTTCCCCTGAACCCTACAAAGTGACTGAAGCGATCAAAGCAAATGAATTTTCATTTTTTTTAATTCGTTAATGCTCACCTGATGAAACCAAAAGGGGTCAAAACTATTTTGTGTTTCGTTTTGGACTCTTTTGTCCACGTTCCTGGGGGGTTTCCCGGCTAACATTTTTTTTAAGATATTTTTTTGAAAGAAAAAAAAAAAGTTTAAAAACTGCCCAACTTCTAAATAGACTCAACTAAAAAGGGCTTCAGCAGCCCAAAACGACACTCCTCAACAACTCAACTGACAACCCCCCCCCCCCCTCAATAGATTAAAACTGAGTCCTATTTTAACTCAACTGACATTTCCTCTATAAACAACTGACAATCCTCATAGACTCAACGACCCTCCTAAATTAGTTTCAACTGACATCCTCAAAAAGTTTCCCAACTGACACTCCTAAAAAAGTTTTCAACTGACAGTCCTCAATAGATTTATCTAAAACACCCTCAATAACTCAACGACACTCAGCAATAGACCCCAACGACCTCCTCAAAAAGACCAACCAAAAAGGGGAAAGTTTTTCATTGAAAACACTCCACTAACTTTGGTGAATTCGCCCTAGGAAATTGGGTTGGATATTTCGTTGGCAAATTTAACAAATTTTTAGCACACAAAACTAAAGTGGGTTTACATGATTTAGGGTTGCGTACGGCAACAACACAAAAAGCTTGTCCTTTGGGGTAACTGAAGCCTCTTGGTGAATTAAAAGTTGCTCTTATGGAATAGGAAAGTTTTTGTATGTCTTTTCCCATCCACTTCATAGGCTTTTGTTTCTTTTTTTTCCCCATGCCCAGCGAACACACGCCTCTGTGGGTGTGTGTGTGTTTTTGTGTGTGTGTTGGTGTGGGTGTGTGTGTGTGTTTTCAGCTGATTTTCTTTATTTCAAGAACGTGCGGCGCAATGTTTTTCATAGTTGAAAAGCGCGAGTTTGGCCCGCATGTGTTAAAGGGGTTTTTTTGCCATGAATGTTTGTAGCCTACCATGAATGTGCGTATAATTATGAAAAAAGGGGGGTTGGTGTGAGTGAGTGTGTGTGTGGGGTGTGTGTGTGGGGTGTGTGTGGTGTGTGTGTGTGTGTCCTCTCTCTCTCTCTCTCCTCTCTCTCTCTTCTCTTTTTTGTGTGTGTTGTGTGTGTGTGTGTGTGGGTGTGTGTGTGTGTTTTGTTGGGGAAATCGTCTGTTTAAATTTTCTGGGATTTCAGGAATCCCAAAACCCCCCCTTTTTAAAAAACTTTCAAATTTTTTTAATGTGTTAGGTCATGTATTTTCTTCAATGGGGGTTCTCTATTCTGTCATGGGAAACTTTTTGGGTGGGGTTGTAAATTTGGGAAATTTTCTTTTTTTTGTCGTGTGCCCCCTTTTTCTTTCATTTTGTGATCTTTTAAAAGTTTTTTAAAACCAGAATGTTTACGTATTGTGAACCAGCATGTGGTAATGTTTTTCTTGTCCCATAAAATTTTGGTGTATGTATAAAAAGTGTGTGTGTTTTGTTGTGTGTGTTGTGTGTGTGTGTGGGGGCGCGCGCGCGCGCCCCGCGCTTGCTTTGTGCGTGTGTTTTTTGTGAAACCCTATTTCAATTTACCTTTTTCTTTTAGAGTGTTTCCAAATACCAAAAGAAAATTTTTAAACTGCTTACTTTTTTAAATAACTTTTATTTCCGGGAAGTTAGGGTTGACATTATTTTGCGCTTCCCCCCCCCAAAGTTACCCCCCCCGTCCCCACCCCTGTGACATCTTTTTTCCAAATATTTTGAATATCGGGGGGACAATAACAAAACCTTTTTATACTTTTTTGAGCTTTCTATTTTTTCCCAAACATTCAATTCCACTTTTGGAGAAAACTATAAAATAGGAAACTCTGGCTCACCCCCCGCCAGCTCCAACCGGCTGAAGCCGGGTTTTGCTGTTTCTCCGCCGGCTTTCCCCAAATGCCTATTTTATAGTTCTCTAAAAGTAAAAACTTTACAAACATACATAATGTGTAGGATTATCTTTTTTTTTTAAAACTAAATTTAAAAAACTTTTGAGACTTTTAAATTTTTGTTAATCCTTCGTTTTTCTTGAAACGTTTTCCCAAAACAAACATTTTCCCCCCCATACATTCATCAAAAGCCTCTGTTTTTTCATGTGAAATAAAAAACCCCTTCCCTTTTAAATTTTTCTCTTTAAAAACTTTTAAAAATGAGGTTTTAATAATTTTTTTACATAAAAAACCCCCACACTTACCCCGCAAAGTCTTCCACTGAAAGCTAGTTTGGGTAAAGTGTTTCTTTTTTTGACTAATTTTCCTTTTTTGCCGAACAATCAAACCCATAATAAATAATGTCTGCGTTCCCCCAAACAGTTTTAAAAAAAAAGTTCTTAAAAACTCACCCCCTTTTTTTGCTAGGGTCAACTAAAAAGATTTCATCATCCGTCCCCTATAAACCCTTTTATCGTGATATCTTTGTTCCATTTAAGTGTCGGACAAAAAAATTACAATATGATCAAAATTAAAATTTATAAACTTTTTTAATTAGGTCGAGGCCAAATATTTTTTTTTCCCAAAAACCAGCCCCTGTCCACAAATTAAAATGAAAAAAGGGGGTTTTTTTTGCCCATAAATTTTTAACATGGGCATTGACCCCAAATTTTGGTCTGCTCCATATTTTTAAAAAAAACAAAATTTTAAATTTCAAATCCATTTATTTTTTTTTATCAATTTTTGGGTAAAAAACTTGTTCATATAATAAAACCCTATAACCCCAAAAATTGTAAGATTAATCCATTTCATTTTCTGAAAGGGATCGTTTCTATTTAGACTAAATCAATTTTTTTGCTTGTTTTAGCCCTTAAATCCTCGCCATTGAAAAACGAGGGACAGAAAACCTTTAATTTTTGGTCAACGTCTAAGTTTTGCCAGCTAATAAGAATTCCTTTCAAAAATTTTGGGTCACTGACGCCCAGAGCTCCATTTCTGGGCCTCATTTTTTTAAGACAGAAATTTTTAAATATCATTGTAACGTGTCCCTAATTTTTGTGCGTGGAATAACTGAAATTTTTTTAGAAGCTTTTTTAAAAAACCGATTTTTCTTCTGTGAGGAGGGTACTGTTTTTTCCCCAAACGGTTTTAAATTTTCGATCTCTTTCCGACTTTTGTCCTCTGGCTTAAGATTTAAACTTTAAAAAGGGCCAGAGTTCAAGCTTTTCAAAAATTTTTTTTGAGGGGTCAAAAAATGTAAAGGGGGCTTAAAATTCAAATTTTATGTCCCATTCTAAATAGGGTTTCTAAGTCCCTTTTGGGTTGTAAAGTTTTTCGAACTATTTTTTTTTCAACGACCCGCAAAATTTTGTTTCTACATTGCGTATTTGTTCTATTTTTGGGAAAACCCCTTTTTTGTTGTCGTCAACCTCTTTGCGCTTAAAAAAACCAAATTTTTTTGTTACTCAAAACCAATAAAGCCTATCTCCCGTTTTGTTCAAAGTCCTCAACTCCCCCAAGGTTTTTTTAATTCAAAAGTTACACCCCTCTCACGCTAATTGGACCCCCAAATTCTCTGGTCCACGGGGCCCATTTTTTAAAACAACGTATTATTTTATTTCAAAAACCCAAGGGTCCCGGGTTATCACTTTTCCCACGATTTTTCCCTTTTTTATCTTGACTTTTTTATTAAATGAATCCACCCCCCACAAAAAAATTTTTTTTAAAACTGTAAATTGGGGAAAGGGAAAATTTTTCAAAATCGCAAAAATGCAGTTTTCCCCCTGAGGGAAGGCCCCTTAAAACAGTTAAAGGGCCCTTTCCACCCATATAAGTTTTCCCATCAGTGCTCACCCCTCGCCCAAAAAGAACAAAAGTAAATGTAAGGGCAAGACCCGAGCGGGTTTTCCCCCTCAAAGTTTTTTTTGTCTGATGTAACCTAAAACCATGATTGTCATTTTGAAAAGCCAAACCCTTTTTTTAGCTAGCCTAAAATCAAAAAGGAAATTGGTCTATTTTCTTCTTCGGGTTTTGGAATGTCAACATTTTTTTTCAAATTTGCATTGTTAATTTTGAGAGTAATGTCGAATTTTACCATTGCTTTTTTTTAGCGAGCAAAAACCCTAATAACCATCAGGTATGGGTTTAAATGGGTAACTAAGTTTTCCCCTTTTTATCAAATTTTTTTAAACTTATTATTCTCCTTTGGGGTTTAGTTATTTTTAAACCATACGGACTTTTTAAAAAATTTCTGGAGTTTTCGACCCTTTTGGGGTTTCCCCAGTTATTATCAATTTCAAAAATTTTAAAAAACGAAGGACTGTCTTTGAGTTGTTATTGTTACAAACAAATTTTTTAAAAAAAAATTTAAAAATGAATGCATTCAAATATACTAATTTCAAAATTTTTTCTGTTGGAACCGCACAAACAGTCCTAAAGATATAACAACTGATACCCCGACCCTTTCTGTGACTCAGACTGACGCCTTTCCCAAAAAAAGGTTAAACTTTCCCTTGGGTCGTTATCTTAACCCCTCCTAAACAAAAACACTACCCTCCCGAAAATGTGGTTCAGTCAAACCGATGCAGTTTTTTTCAGAAAACCCTTAAAATTTGCTGTGTTTTTTTTGCATCAACGGGGGTGGGGGTTGTATGCTGATCATTTAAAAACATCCCATCCTTTGGTGAGGTCAGTGTATAATTTCATTTTTATTCCCCCTTTTAGACGGGATTTTTTTCTGAACTGCAAGCGCCAAAATTAAACCAAAAAGACAAAACCCTTTTTAAACCATTCAGCAACAAAAATAGAATTTTCAAGGGTTTTTAAAAGGGTCTGTAACGAATGTTTGTGTGTTGGTGTTGATTATATTGATTGGGTTTTATGACAAGAGTTGAGTGGAGAGGTGGGTTGTCTTCAGGGGGTATTGTTCTTGAGCTTTTTGATGCTAACTTAAAATGTAGGGGTAGTTTGTAGTGGGTTGTTGCGGGGTTTCGGTTATTTCGGTTTGGTTTTTGTTGGTTTGTTAAATTATGGTATTGAGGTATGTTTGTGTGGGTAAACGGGAGTTATTATTTGGTGATTTGGTGAACTTATATGTGATTTGGGGTCTGACAGTCCTTGATGAATTTTGTTGTTTGAGTTGGGTTTGGCTAGTTTGTTTTTTTGTTTCATTTGTTTTTGTTTTGTTATGCTTTGTTTGGGAGGTGGGTGCGCGTGTTGTTGCTTGGTTTATGTTTCTACGGTTTTATTTATATTTTATTTTTGTAGTGAATTTATTATTGTGTTTTGGGATCCTCGTGTGGATTTCTTGTGGTAGAAGTGTGTTGTTTTGTTAATATAATAATGGATAGAATATACTTTTGGTTTTGCTGAAGTTGGTTGTTAATCTGTTGGGATGGCCTGTTTTTACTTTTGGTTTATGTATATATGTATTGTAGTGTGGTTAGTATTTTGTGGGGAGGTACATTGGTTTAGTGCACGTTGTTTGTTTTTTTTCGGTTAGCGCTGTTTCGATTGTCTAATTTGTTTAGGTGGGGGGGTTGTACTTGTTACTTTTTTGTATTATTTCGTTATATTTCTTCTCGTTTTTGGTGGGAGTGCTTTAATGTTGGTGGTTGTTGCGTGTGGTTTATAATGGGGTTTTTGGGGGCTTGGTCTGATAGGTCGTTGTGCTTCTCTGGGGTTTTTCCTGTTTATAAAGTGAGATGTTTTTAATTGGATGTGTAGTCTGTGGTGATGGGGTTCTTGTGATGTGGTGTTTGTGCCCTCTTGCTTTTACTGTTTTGGTAAAGGGGGATGTTGTTTGTATCTGTAGGTGGAGTGGACTGTTTTATTTGTTATTAGATGATATATTTCTGGGTCGAGGATTTTTAGGGGGGTATTTGGTATTTCAGATGGTAGTGGTAGTGGTTTAATTGATGGATTTTCTGACTATTTCTTTTTGGGGTATTTTGGAAATGCGCTCCTCTTAAATCTTTGCGCCTTTGTTTGTTAATTCGTTTGACTGGTTTGAATTGTGGTTAATTTTATTGGTTTTTTTTTCTGGATCTATAGTGTGCTTCAGCTTCATTTAAGTGTTTCGTTGTTAGGGATGGGTTTTAGTTGGTTGTGGTTTGTTTTGGTGGGTTGTGTCGTTTGGGTTGGGGTGGTTTGGTGGTGTTTGTAACTGCAAAGTGAGTGTCTTTATGCTTTGTTGTATTCGAATGTCGTGAAGATTTTGTAGGAGTGATTTTGGGATTTTTATGGGTTGTTACGGAGCGGGTGTATAATTTTTTCATATCTATGTTTTATGGTTTTTTTAATTTATTGTTGTTTGTAGAGTGGGAGGATGGTGGAATTGTGGGGGAAAGGTTTTTTTGGGGACGTTTTTAATTGGTTTTTGCTTCCGATATGAAGGCCTTTTGTTTTGGTTTAAAAATTTAAAAGAATAAAATTTAATAGTCGGAAGTTTTTAAAAAATAAATTTTTAAAGGGATGTTTTGTTTTTTGGGTTTTTATTTTTATTGGATTTTGGTCGAAACTGGAAATATTTAAAAAGTTGGTAAAATTCTAATTTTAATTTTAAAAGGTCTTAATTAAATGATTTAAATCTTTTGACATTTACTTTTGGTTTTTGGACATATTTTTAGCCCCTTTTGCAGGTTGAAGGAAATTGGAAAATTTTATGCTTATTGGGGGGTTTTTTTATTTAAATCCTAAAAAAGCTTAAATAAGGAATTTTTTTTGGGGGGGGGGGGGGGGGAGGGGGGATTTTCAATTCCCTTTAAAATTTTTTATTGTGTGTGAGATTTAAACAATTAACAAGTAAATTTATTCTTTTAAAAAGTAATTTTTTAATTTAAAGTTAAAAGTTAAGCTTAAACCTTTTTTTTTTGGTAATAAGAAATGTTTGGGGGGTTTGGAAATAAACAGGTTTGTTTTTTTTTTAGATTCTTTTTGAGTGTTTTAATTTTATTTTTTAAAAAAATATTTGCTGTAAATCAAAGTAAGAATTATTGGGTTGGGTTTTTAAGGTTTAATATTTTTTTTAAGAAAGGGAGGTAAAACTTTTGTTTTGGGTTTTTTTTTTGTTGGTTAAATTAAGTATTACCTAAATATTTTTTTTAAAAAATGTCTTGGTTTTTAAATTTGGGGTAAGAGTGGGGATTGGTGTTACATGAAAACTTTTTAAAATTTTTTCAATTTGGGTTAAAAAGGTTTCAGGGTTTTTTATTTTTTGTTTTATGTTTTAAAGCTAGGTTGATTGTTTTGAATCCGGTATTTTAAAGAACAAGTGTGGTTTTTTAAAGGCGTTTTGGTCATAGTTCCTTATTGTTTTATTATGTTGGGTTTTTTATAATTGAAGGGTAATTAAATTTTAAAATTCCCCACAAGTGGTTAAAATTTATAAATTATTCCTAATTATTTTAAAAAAAGGGATGTTTTTTGGTTTTTAATTTTCCAAAAGTGGGGCCCAAAGAAGAGATAGGTGGGCCCGGTGAAGACATAAAAACTTTTTTAATTAACCAACCCAAACCCAAAAGCAAACGAAAAAATAGAGCAGGGGCCCTTTTAAAATTTCAGTAAAACCAAACAAAAAATAATTTTGCTGCCCTTTTAAAGCTGTTACATATGTTAAAAACTGGGCATCCGGCCTTTTTTCTTTAACACAGGGAAAAAGTGTAGGTCCCCCTTTGGGAACAAAGGGGTAAAGGGGGCACCCGGAGCTATAAACCCCTATTTGGGTTTGTCTTTAACTCTTGCCGGGGGTTTCCCTTTTGGGTGAAAAAACTTCAGGGGAAAAAAAAAAACTAAAAATCCCAAAAAACACAGCTAAGGTTCAAAAATAATTTAAAAAGGGGTAAACTTAGTTTTTTCAAACGATAAATTGTTTTCCCTTTTGAAGGGCCCCAACCCCCCCAGAAACCCTTTCCCAAAACAGTCTTAAAGATAATCAAACAAAAATTTTCCATTTTCCCTTTTATCTTGTTAGGTCGGATGCGCCCATTTTAAAGCCAGAATTATACAGAGGACCAAATGCCCGGGGAAAATACTTTTTTAAAACCCCATGCAGCGTCGTAATGCCTTTCTAATAATCTAAAAATTTTTCTGAAATCATAATACGCCGAAGACCAACAAAAGTATGACTCAGCCCCTCACTGTTGGATTTGTGGGGCGGCCTTGGTTGCCACCGCAGAGAAACCAACAAAAAAAGACCAAAAGATCACATTAGTGGAAAAATTTAGAGGACAAACCAAAACAAAAGCAAAACTTCCCAATAAATTTGAACCCCAAAAACCCTGGAAGCTGCCTATTTCCCTTTTACCAAATTTCGAGGTTACCCACTCTCACCTTATAATGCAAGCAGTTAAAACCCTCGACTTCAGGGTGTCATGCATTGCCAATCAAACAAAAATAAAATGTGTTTTTACTTTAAAAAACATGTCTTTCTACGACTCTAAAGCAAAAAAAATGTGGGTTCATTTGAGTCCCCGGGTATTTTCCTTTAAAATCCTGCCCAATTTTAAAAAAAGAATAAATTTTGACCCAACTCGGGTTTGAAAGGGGGTTTCCCCTTTATTATAAAATAACATTTTTGGGAAAAAGGGTTTTACGAAGATACACTTGCCAAAGGGGGGTTTTGGGGGGGGGGGGGGAAAAAAAAGGGGGGTTTGGGAAATTTTTTATAGGGGGGGTAAGATGGGGGTGGGGGAGAAGTTAGAGTTAAAACAAAGGGAGACTATCATATTCCTATTTAAAAGGGGGATACCTGTTTGTTGGCGGGGTTTTTTTAAAAATTTTTAGGGGAAAAACCCGCATAAACATTACGCCTGGATCCGCGGGATTAATTTTTTCGCCCGGGATAGCTGGGGCGCTTTCTTTAAAAAATTTTCTGGGGTACAAATTGATTTTTTGTCTGACCCGGCCCAAAGCTTCAGAAAAAATTTAAAACGGGTTGCGTGGGGGGAAACATAAAAAGGGGTCGCACCATTACTGTTTAAAACAAACCAAAAAATACTTGGACACAAGCCCCAAATAAAAAGGCTAACTAAAACTTATTTATTTAGATGCAAACAATCGTATGGTTTTGGGAAAAGGCGCAATCACTTTCCCTTTCGCAACTTTAAAAAAAAACACAGGGCCCCAAAGAAAATTTAAAAGTTTTTAAAATTTGGGTCCAATCTAGAAGGGGGGGTCCCTAAAAGAGGTCTCATTCAGAAAATTGATTTTGAAATCCTCATGGGGAAAAACATTTAAAATTTTTATAATGACTAAAAAATTTGCGGGAGAAAGTCTAAAAGTGGGCCCAAAGCAAAAACCCCTAAACTTGTGGGGGTAATCT
>JAMYXO010008555.1:5000-10700 GCA_033310375.1 Conus canariensis
TGATAATGATGATGATGATGATAATAATAATAATAATAATAATATTAATAATAATTAAATAATAAAATAATAATAATATAATAATAATAATAATAATAATAATAATAATAATAATGATAACAACAACAACAATAATAATAATGATGCTAATAATAATAATAATAATGATGATGATGATGATGATGATAATAATGATAATGATGATGATAATAATAATAATCATAATAGGAGTAATAATAATAATAATAATATAATAATAATAATAATAATAATAATAATAATAAAAAATATGATAATGATGATGAAGATGTGTGATGATGATGATGATGATGATGATGATGATGATGATGATGATGATGATGATACTACTACTACTACTAGTACTACTACTGCTACTACTACTATGGTGATGATAATGATAAAGAAGAGAAGAAGAAGAAAGAAGAAGAAGAAGAAGAAGAACAAGAAGAAGAAGAAGGAGGAGGAGGTAAGGCAAGGCAAGGCAAGGCAAGGCAAGGCAAGGCAAGGCCAGGCAAGGCAAGGTAAGGTAAGGTAAGGCCAGGCCAGGCCAGGCCAGGCAAGGCAAGGCAAGGCAAGGCAAGGCAAGGGCAAGGCAAGGCAAGGCAAGGTAAGGTAAGGCCAGGCCAGGCAAGGCAAGGTAAGGTAAGGTAAGGTAAGGTAAGGCCAGGCCAGGCAGGCCAGGCAAGGCAAGGCAAGGCAAGGCAAGGCAAGGCAAGGTAAGGTAAAAGGCAAGGCAAGGCAAGGTAAGGTAAGGTAAGGCAAGGCAAGGCAAGGTAAGGCAAGGCAAGGCAAGGCAAGGCAAGGCAAGGTAAGGTAAGGTAAGGCAAGGCAAGGCAAGGTAAGGTAAGGCCAGGCAAGGCAAGGCAAGGTAAAGGTAAGGTAAGGCAAGGCAAGGCAAGGTAAGGTAAGGTAAGGCAAGGCAAGGCAAGGTAAGGTAAGGTAAGGCAAGGCAAGGTAAGGTAAGGTAAGGCCAGGCAAGGCAAGGCAAGGTAAGGTAAGGTAAGGCAAGGCAAGGCAAGGTAAGGTAAGGTAAGGCCAGGCAAGGCAAGGCAAGGCAAGGCAAGGCAAGGCAAGGCAAGGCAAGGCAAGGTAAGGTAAGGTAAGGTAAAGTAAGGTAAGGTAAGGTAAGGTAAGGTAAGGTAAGGTAAGGTAAGGTAAGGTAAGGTAAGGTTGCTTGTAGCCCAGTTGACCGAATAGGGCCATATCAGGGCTGTCACCGCGGTTGACATCAACCCACCAGTCATTCATCCACACAACCATTTAAAAGACGCCTTCTTAAAACACACCCGAAATTTTTATTAAAAATCTTTCTACTGTAAAATCTCAGATCAGATGAAAAATGTAAGTCTCCTTCAGAAACACAAAGACCACATCAGGTGGAACATCTCTGAACAAGGTTTTCATGGCGACTGCTGTAAAATACTTATGTCTCACATCACCAAGTCTCAACACTCTAAAAGAATATGTTTCACTGTGAGTGGTACATGACATGGAATGCACCATGGAGCTTCTTCACTCTTTAAAAGGTACGAATGAGTTAAAAACGAATGGCAAGTGTGCAGCCGGCATAAAACCGTTTCTTCTTTGTAACCACCAGAAGAAGAAAGAAGAAGAAGAAGAAGAAGAAGAAGAAGAAGAAGAAGAAGAAGAAGAAGAAGAAGAAGAGTTATAATTGCAATCATTACAATATCAATAACAACAATAATACCACCACCACACCAACACCAACACCGCGAACACCATCACCACCATAACAACAACGAGAAGAACGCTAATGATAAAAATGAAAAAAAAACAAAACAAAAAACAATTAGAATGATGATGATGATGATGATGATGATGATGATGATGATGATGATGATGATGATAATAATGATAACAATAATGTTATGATTGATGATGATGATGATGATGATGATGATGATGATGATGATGATGACTATCGTTAACAGTACTACTACTACTACTACTACTTTTTACTACTACTACTACCAGTACAGACGGTAATGACATTACTGCCAATACTACCATAACCATCACACTAAGAGGAGGAGGAGCAGGAGGAGGAGGAGAAGGAGAAGAAAAACGGCCCCCAGACGAAAGACCAGACAAAAGGCAGACCAGTCCCGCGGGGTGCCAACACGGGACGACTGACTCCACACACTGTTCTGATACATGCCGTGTTGTACACAGCTACCCTGACCTCCCCCCCCCCCCCCACTGTGACTCCACACACTGTCCTGATACATGCCGTGCGTACACAGCTGCCCTGACCCCCCCCCCCCCCCCCCCCCCCACATGTGACTCCACACACTGATACCTGCTATGCTGTACACAGCTGCCCTGACCTCCCCCCCCCCCCCCCCCCCCACTGCGACTCCATACACTGTCTGATACATGCTGTGCTGTACACAGCTGCCCTGACACCCCCCCCCCCCCCCACTGTGACTCCACACACTGGGCTGATATTATGCCCTGCTGTACACAGCTGCCCTGACCTCCCCCACTGTGACTCCACACACTGTCTGATACATGCCGTGCTGTACACAGCTGCCCTGGACCTCCCCCACTGTGACTCCACACACTGTCTGATACATGCCGTGCTGTACACAACTGCCCTGACCTCCACCACTGTGACTTCATGCACTGAAGGCCAGGCTGGCTATCCATCCCCACCTCAGGTAAGTGTCCCCTCCCAGGAGAGTGAGGAGAAGGGGGAGGGAGGGGGGAGGAGATTGGAGAGGTAATTTAACATTGCAAAGCTCAATCACGAAGCATGCCGACAGACAGCGAAAATGGAGTTTTTCTTAAAATGTTGGGCACAAGCGGAATTTGAACACACACACACACACACACACACACACACACACACACACACACACCACACACACGCACGCACGCACGCACGCACGCCACGCACGCACGCACGCACGCACGCACACACACACACATATACGCACGCGCGCGCGCGCGCGCACAACACACACACACACACACACACACACACACGCCATGCACGCACACGTGCGCGAGGGCATCACTACCACAACCCTGATGATAAATATGAACATGTTGAATGACATCACTTTCAACACTGGGGAGTTTTTTTTTTGGTTCATACATGCAAGCTTGTGACATAAAACAGTCGACAGTAATACACACTTGGCTACACTGTAGTCACATCACTATCTTGTAATTCTGCAAAGTTCCAAAGGGACCTGTGGTCACAGCATTTTCCTGTAGAACAGATGATCGTGAGTTGGAACCAGTCGTGGAGTCTGATTTCCACAGCTTGGACCCCTCCCCCCCCACCTCGTCCGTTGAAAACCCTCCCTTCCTTTTTCCCCCCCCCCCCCCCCCTTGTCAGTTAAAAACCCCTTTCCCTGCCCGCGAAAACCCCCCCCCCCCCCCTGTCATTTTAAAAAACCCTCCCTGTCCTTTTAAAACCCTCACTGCCGTTAAAAAACCCCCCCCGGGTCCTTGAAAACCCCCCCCGCCCGTTACCCCCCCCTGCCTTTAAAAACCCCCCTGTCCGTTGAAAACCCTCCTTGCCCCTTTGGGAAAACCCTCCCGCCTTTGCAAACCCTCCCTGCCGTTGAAAACCCCTTTTAAACCTTTGGGAAAAACCCTCCTTGTCCTTAAAAACCCTCACTGCCTTTAAAAAACCCCCTTGCCTTTGAAAACCCTCCCTGTCCGTTAAAAACCCCCTCCCTGCCCCCTTGGGGAAAACCCCTCCCGTCTGTTAAAAAACCCTCCTTGCCCCGTTAAAAACCCCTCCCGGCGTTAAAACCCTCCTTGCCCCTTTGAAAACCCTCCTTGCCTTTAAACCCCCCCCCCTTCCGTTGAAAACCCTCCCTGTCCGTTGAAAACCCCCTGTCCTTTAAAAAAACCCCCCTTGTCCTTTTGGAAAACCCTCCCGTCCTTTTGAAAACCCCCTTGGGCCCCCTTGAAAACCCTCCGTCCGTTAAAAACCCCCCCCGTCCGTTGAAAACCCTCCCTGTCCTTTTTAAAAAACCCTCCTTGCCTTGAAAACCCTCCCTTTTCCCTTTTTAAAAAAACCCCCCGTCTTTTCCCCGGTAAATGGGACCTGATTTTGGTTGGGGAAGTTTAGGGGGGGCGGAAGAAGCAGGGGGGGCCCACGCTGCCTGATGCCAGGGCCCGGGCCTGGGAAGCCTCTTATAGTTGGCTGTTTTGACTGCCCGAAAACTAGGGGACTTTCACATTATCTTTAAAACATTTCTACAGTCATCACCTACAAGTAAGGTTTGAAAACCCCCCAAAATTGTTTTAAATTTTTTGGGTTAATAACATCCCCCGGAAATTTCCTATGTGCACCGGACAAAATTTAAATTTTATAAGCACACTCCATTTAAAAAGAATTCGTCAACAAAGTGAGTTTGTTTGTCACCAGTGAAATGTAAGGACCCCAAAAGAAACTATATACAATCATCCTCCAACTCATCAACACCCCAAAAAACGACAAAAAACCCCCCTGCCAAAAGTGGTTAGCGTCGCAAAAATTTACACCCCACCCCACACAAAAAACACAAAACAACACACACACACACAAAACAAAAACAAAAACACAACCGCGCCCCACTGCACACACACACACACACACACACAAAAAACACACACACTCTCTCTCTCTCTCTCCTCTCTCACACAAAACACACACACACACACACACACAAAACACACACACACACACAAAAACCACGGCGCCCCCGCGCGCGCGCGCGCGCTCCCCCATCTTTAAGCATATTTTTTCCTTAAGGGCCCCGTAAAGTTATTCCCGCGTGCAGAGGGGAAACCCTTTAAACAGCCGGTTACACACCAAGGGCCCCTTTTCTGGGGGTAAACCCAACGGGGGGACATTTCCCTCAGACGGGGATTTTCACACTTACTAACTGGGGCCCCCGCCCCCCCCCCCCCCCCCCCCTTCCCTAAAAATATATAGTTTTTCTAGGGGGGAAACTTGCGAAGAACGTTTTTTCCTCTGCGAGTGCTGAAACCCTCCCCACAAAAGCACACAGTCCCCCCCCCCACCCCCAAATCCCACCCCCGCACCGACCCCACACACCCTCCTTTTTTTTTCGTTCATCTTTAAAAAACGGGCGGGGCATTCCAAATGACCTTAAATTTTACCTCACCCCTCCTTATTTCCCCATTTTAGGCTCAGCCCCCATCGACTTAGAAACCTGACTTTTTTTTTAAAGCACTAAAGGAAAAGACCCCAAAATCCAAAAGGGATAAAAAAAACTTCCGGGCGAGTTAAATGTCCACATAGGGGAAAGAGCTTCTAAGTTAAAGGGACAAAAATTTTACCCAAACCCGGGGGGGGGTGTCCCCAAACTAAACTCTGTCTATCCCGTTTTTATATTTTTGTGTTTGTTTTGGGGTTTTTTTTTTTCCCCTTTCCAAAGTAAAATTTTTAAAAGACACAGTTTTTTAAGACATAAGTAACCCCAAAAAAAGCCCGTGAAAAAAAAGGGAAAGGGAATTTTTCTTTTGCTCCCTGTGACAAAGGCCCCACCTGCCCATCACTCTGAACTAAACCGGGGCTTTAGGGGGCAACCGGGGTTTTAACGGGGAAAACCGTAACACGGGGAAATTTAACCTTTTTTTCTTTTCAGTGGGAACCCCTGTTCAAAATCCTACAGTATAACCTCCCTTTGA
>JAMYXO010008556.1:0-2500 GCA_033310375.1 Conus canariensis
GGAATAAGGTGTATATTTTGTAAAATTTGATTTACAAACTGTGACCTTTCACAGTTATCCTCTAAAACAGAGTCATCCCTATACATTCTTAAATATTTGGAGCTTAAGTGTATGTGTGTGTGTGTGTGTGTGTGTGTGTGTGTGTGTGTGTGTGTGTGTGTGTGTGTGTGTGTGGTGTGTGAGCTCTCATGCACACGTAAATTTGGAAGCAAGAACAAAAGAGAACGAAAAATCAATAAATGAAATAGTAGAAAGAGAACGAAAATCAATAAGCAAGCCAATCAAATCAACCCAAATCAAATTCTGTGATACATCGACCTTCTACTGAAATTTCGACCAATATCAGAACCAGAAAAACAAGCCTTTCCTTACGCTGGTTTTTTTGTCAACCGTCAAACATTAGATGTTAAACGATGAAATCACACACACACACACACACACACACACACACAACACACACACACACACACACACACACACACACACACATATTGTCCACTTTTGGCAACTGTCAGACACCTTACGGACGAAGCACACAAACCGGGTCAAGTTCTCACTGAACAAGGGGCTGACCTAGAAGATCAAGTCACAGCACAGAATGGTGTGTGTGAACGACCTGTGTCACAGATTTTGACTCGATCCTGCCCTCTTTTTCAAACAACTTGGGGGAAGGGACAGAGGAAAGAGTTGGGGCGGGGGACGGGAGATGGGGGAGCGGGCATCTGAAAATTGAGGGGTGGGGGGGAGGAGGGGGAGGAGGGAGATTGTTGATAAGCAAGGGGGTATGTGCGTAGGCAGATGTTTTGGAACCAAGACCTCCTATTACTCTGATCTTTGCTCTGACTAAGACATGCGAGCGCCTTTTTTTTTTTTTTTTTTAACTGCACGCGCTGAGTGACAAAGGACGCAGAGCGTTTTCATTAGGCGTAAGAAGTGACCTATCGGACACAACTCCCGTTACAAGTTCAATGCCCTTCTTCGCGGCACCTTTAAAGCTTCGAGTTAGCGGGTGACTTGAGTATTAAAAAAAAAGAAAGAAGAAAGAAAGAAAGGTTATCCAAACCGTGAATGCCTCGCCAAGGCTGCCTGCTTGGCTCAATACCTCGATCAGAAAGAGAGAACTACGAGATCGCAGTTCCGTTCACAAAGTTATACCAGGCCGGTTTTGTTGTTGTTGTTGTTGTTGTTGTTGTTGTTGTTGTTGTTTTGCAAGTTGGTCCTTAGGTGTGGAGACTGACTGCACTGTCCACAGTGGACACTCTGTCCATTCTGCTCTCTCTGTTGGCCGCACTGTCCACAGTGGACACTGTCCATTCTGCTCTCTCGGTTGGCCGCACTGTCCACAGTTGACACTCTCTGTCCATTCTGCTCTCTCTGTGTCAGTAGTATGGCTGTCAGCAGTATAGCTGTCAGCAGTATCGCTGTCAGTAGTATGGCTGTCAGCAGTATGGCGGTCAGTGGTATAGCTGTCAGCAGTATGGCTGTCAGCAGTATGGCTGTCAGCAGTATATGGCTGTCAGCAGTATGGCTGTCAGCAGTATGGCTGTCAGCAGTGGCTGTCGGTAGTATGGCTGTCAGCAGTATGGCAGTCAGTAGTATGGCTGTCAGCAGTATGGCTGTCGGTAGTATGGCTGTCAGCAGTATATGGCTGTCAGCAGTATATAGCTGTCAGTAGTATGGCTGTCAGTAGTATGGCTGTCAGCAGTATGGCTGTCAGCAGTATATGGCTGTCAGCAGTATGGCTGTCAGCAGTACGGCTGTCAGCAGTATGGCTGTCGGTAGTATGGCTGTCAGTAGTTGGCTGTCAGCAGTATATGGCTGTCAGCAGTATGGCTGTCAGCAGTATGGCTGTCAACAGTATATGGCTGTCAGTAGTATGGCTGTCAGCAGTTTGGCTGTCAGCAGTTTGGCTGTCAGCAGTATGGCTGTCAGCAGTGGCTGTCAGCAGTATGGCTGTCAGTAGTATGGCTGTCAGTAGTATGGCTGTCAGCAGTATATGGCTGTCAGCAGTATGGCTGTCAGCAGTATGGCTGTCAGCAGTAGTATGGCTGTCAGTAGTATGGCTGTCAGTAGTATGGCTGTCAGTAGTTTGGCTGTCAGCAGTATGGCTGTCAGTAGTTTGGCTGTCAGTAGTATGGCTGTCAGTGGTATGGCTGTCAGTAGTATGGATGTCAGCAGTATGGCTGTCAGCAGTATGGCTGTCAGTAGATTGGCTGTCAGCAGTATGGCTGTCAGTAGTTTGGCTGTCAGTAGTATGGCTGTCAGTAGTATGGATGTCAGCAGTATGGCTGTCAATAGTTTGGCTGTCAGCAGTATGGCTGTCAGCAGTATGGCTGTCAGTAGTATGGCTTGTCAGCAGTATGGCTGTCAGTAGTATGGTTGTCAGTGTCACGAACTGTCAAGTGTTTTAGGGCGTGCGCCTATACTCTGCGTGTTTACACATGTTGGTGTGTGTGTGTGTGTGTGTGTGTGCCGCGCGCGCGCGCGCGCGCGCGCGTGC
>JAMYXO010008556.1:7500-10698 GCA_033310375.1 Conus canariensis
CCACACACACACACTTCAAGCATCTTCCCTGCGGTGAGTAGGTCGTTCGACAGACCAAATCCAAGTCACTGATGTCTTGGTGAACAAGTTGAAGGCAGACCACGTCATCATCTGACCAGCAGGTCTGTTTTCAGTCAGACACCATCACAGTGCCCTAGATACCACAGAGTCTGGAATCCCCAGCAGGTCAGTGCCTTTACAGTCATCCGATGGGTGGTCATGGGGTTTGAACCCTTAAGCTGTTGTGTTGATCAGCCACAGCTAAATGCACTACACCCAGTGCATCCACCATCGTGCTTGAACAAATAAAACGAAATAAAGAAGAAGACAAAAGCATTTTGTCTGCTGTGCAAGCAAGCCCCCCCCTCCCCCCGCCCTCCCCTGCCCCCCCCCCCCCCCCCCCCCGCCCCCCCTGCCCCCCCCCTCTTCCACCCACCCCGGAATTATTCCAGCGACCTGTCGCCAATGTCTCGTCCGCCCCATTCACCACAATACCGTGTGTCAAGAAACTTCGCCAGTACTCTTGCCAAAACAAGCGGTATTTCTGGCGCTTTGTCCTTCACGATGAACGCACGTCTTAGAGTTTGGTGCAGAAAGGTAACGACTACAGCTGATCCACGGCGTAAGAGGGTGGCCACACGCTACAATTAAGACTTTGCACCCAAACCTCTCTACAATCCATGCTGAACAATCTAGTAGCGGGGGGAAAACAAGTGCATGCTAACAATTCTTCCGTCATATATAAATGGCTTGGCAAAGATTTAAATGAACGAAAAAAAAAAAAAAAAAAAAAGGGGGGGGGGGGGGGGGGGATGGGGGGAAGGAGGGGGGAGAAGAAGAAAATGAGTACCATAAATACTAAACTCTTCACTGGCAGCACATGGGAACCATCGCAGTTCCTCTTGAAGACAGATCGTTTCATATTGCCTGCTCCTAGGCCTTTCGGCCTTTCCATTGTAAGCGTTTTGAGGCCTACCATAAGTTTGAGCCTGCATTCAATGTTAATCTGATAATTGGTCAAAAGAACAACCCCCCTCCAATTATTTCTCTTGGTTTTATTTTTTTTTTAAATTATTTATTTCATTGTTTTGTTGTTGTTGTTGTTGTTTTTCGGGGAGGGGAGGGGGGGGGGGGGGAGTTTTCCACCGATGACGTTCACAAGCAGTCTTCAAATGCATGACCTTCCCCTTAGTTGACGTCACATTTCAGGCCTTTGCACTCACCCGTGGCCTTATCGTTGCGCCAGGTGGTAGCACCCAAATAGTCCCATTCCTGTGATTTTTAGGGCGTCTGCTTGGAACCAGCTGGCTTGTTCCTTGATGGACACATGAAAGAAAATGAGGAGAATCAACTTTCAGACACAATGAAAATTCTCATTATTGCGTCAGTCTATAAACATTCGACTCCTTAAGCAAGGCCTTGGCGCATTAACTTTTGGTGTGCAGCCTGCAGAATCCGCGCAATACACCTCTGAACCATAGAAGACGTATTGCACATACAAATTGAAGTGTTTACCGCCATCGCCCTTCTTCTTCTACCCCCTTCTCACTCCTACCTCTTTCGATCCTCCCCCCTCCCTCCCTCCCATCCCACTATCCCCACCCCTACCCCTTCTTTCCTTCCCCCTGAGCTGCCTCTACAACCTATTGACCCGCCACCAACCTTCCCGAGTACCGCGGCTGAGCGAATTTCTTAACACACAACAACGACAACAACAACAACAACAACAACAACAACACACACACACACACACACACACACACAGACACACACAAAAACCCCACACACACACACACACACACACACACACACACACACACACACACACACCACACACACACACACGAGCGCGCGCACGCACGCACGCACGCAACGCAAACACATAACCTATGCGCCCACGCAAGCACGTTCGAAAGGGGGACCCCATACCCATCCCCTCCATTGGCTATCCTAAATCTCCCATGCGCGCATGAATGTCCACACAAACTCAGGCACGACACGCCGCGCCCCGCGCACACACACACACACACACACACACACACACACACACACACACACACACACACACACACACACACACCACACACACACACACACACTCACTCACTTACATGTACATACGCCATCCACACACACACACATCCACACATGCATACAAACAAAACTTATTCGCGCGGGCGCGCATCGATACCCACACACAAAACAACAGGCAAACAGGTGCGCGCGCTCACTCAGACAGAGAGACAGACAGACACAGGCAAACACACACACACACACACACACACACACACCCCACACACACACACACACACACACACACAAAGAGAGAGAGAGAGAGAGAAAAGAGAGAGACACTTGACACTTTGATATTTTATTGTCATTACCAAAGAGGTCTTTTGACAAGGGGGGAGAGGTAACAGAACAAAAACATTTCCCTCTTCCTTTCCTGCAAACAAATAGTACACTTTCATTCCTAGTGTTATCAAATCCAAAATTAACAAAAACAAATAAATTCGTAACATTTCGTTATGTCCTCACCTCACGCACAGGAGTAATGCAGTAAGGTTTAAAAAAAAAAAAAAAAAAAAAAAAAAAAAAGCACCTTAAGACTGACTCGACCATCCGCTGAATCAAATGATGACATTGCCGTTTTAACTGATGTCTTCAACATGAAAAAAAAAAATTAAGAGAGAGAGAGAGAGAGAGAGAGAGAGAGAGAGAGAAGAGAGAGAGAGAGAGAGAAATGGTCTTCTCTTCCAAACTGTGCCGACGACAACAAGGCTAAGTGAACTAGCGCGCTGAGTACAAAAAGGACGAGCACCGGTGAAAAGGTGATTTGACTTGAATCGCACCTCTCTGGGCACCGCCATAGCTTGCCAAGGAATGTCAAGGTCCCCGGACAAGAAAAGAAAAAGGAAAAAAACACCCGAAAATAAAGCTCTCTCTGTCTCTGTCTCTGTCTCTGCCTCTGTCTCCCCTCTCTCCTCTCTCTCTCTCTCTCTCTCTCTCATCTCTCTCTCTCTCTCTCTCTCTCTCTCTCTCCCCGTAAAATCAACAATTTCATTTCAATTCATTTCATTTTTCTCTCTCTCTCTCTCTCTCTCTCTCTCCCTCTCTCTCTCCCCCTCTCCTCTCTCTCTCTCCTGTAAAATCAACAATTTCATTTCAATTCATTGCATTTCATTTTCTCTCTCTCTC
>JAMYXO010008557.1:0-10697 GCA_033310375.1 Conus canariensis
GAAAAGTAAAGGGGTTCGTGGCAAATACTGGCGACGGGGGGGAATTTTTCAATGTGTGTCGCCAAAAAAAACACGGGAGTAAGGCTACATGAGTGTACGCCCGGGGGAGTGAATGTTCGGGGAACAGATTTTGGAAAAAGATTTTTTTAACGTCTATAAACATCGACTACACGAGGTCTTTGTCGCTTTCCCTAAAAATCGAAAACCCAGGGGGTAAATAGTCAAATTGGGTTTTCCAAACCATGTGCGCGTCGAGAGAGAGAGAGAAGGAGGGGAGTGAGAGAGAGAGAGAGGGGAGAGAGAGAAGAGAGGGGGTTTTTAATAAACATTCACCCAACAAACCTACCTTTTTTAAAGGGGCTAGGCTTGTAAGAATAAGCAAAAAACACTTTTTGACTCACAAACGGTGAAAAATAGGTTTTTTTTTTCCCCATAAAAATGAGCAACAATACGATGTGCACCTGCCCAAATGTACGTTTTAAAGGGGCCCTGGGGGATACCATAAGAACAGCACGTATTACAGTTCCCCTCGTAGTCAACAGCAAAAAAAAAAACAGAATAAGGTCGAAAACAAAACATTTTGCGATAAATCCATTTTAAACACTGTTTGTTAATATAAGATGAAATCTAGCCTAACAAAAGAAATACATCATACTATGTAAACCACAATTAGAAATTTTTAAAATTATCAAAACAAAATGGTTAACAATTGAAAGACACAGATGGAATTCCAAAGTGAACAAAAACACCTAAACACATGTCAGGGGGAAAAAACAGCGGGGCCAAGCTATATATTTCACACAACACTAGCAATACCAAACCACTACCCCTGACGAACCCCACTGAAAAACGCGAAAAAGATCTGTAGGGTTTTTAAACTTGATTTTTTAAATTGCTTTTTAATACACAAATGCCCCTCCCACTCTGGTCCAGCACTCTTTTTTTTAAAATAACGCCCGATCCTCAGTACACCAAAAATATAATATTAAAAAATATATGAAAATATATATAATATATATATATATATATTTTATTATGTAATTTTTAAAATGATCCCCAAATTTTGTTTTTGGTTTTCCCCTCCCCAACTCCCCAATTTCTTTCTTCCCAAACTTTCGCCTTTACTTTAAGGGTTCCTCAGGGGGGGCTGTAAACAAACAACACCATAACCCGGCCCAAAATTTCCATTTTAAATTTTTAAAAAAATGCATTTTAAATAAGACGTTTCGGTGGGGGATGGGGGGGAGGAGAGGGGGGGGGGGGGGGGGGGGGGGGGGGGGGGGGGGGGGAGGGGGGGGGGGGGAGGGAAAGGGGGGGGGGGAAAAGGGGGGGGGGGAAAAAGAAAAATCCGGGGAGGGGGGGATGGGGATGAACATGAACTCGGGGAAAGACAGGGTCCCTCCACTTACCCTGTCTTCCCGGTTTGGTGGTTGTGTGTGTGTTTTTTGTGTGTGTGTTTGTCCCGCGCGCTGCGGTGTGTGTGGTGTGTGGGGTGTGTGTGTGTGTGTGTGTGTGTGTGGTTGTTGGGTTTATTTTCCCTCTCAGACTACACTCCCTCTTCCTTTTTTCTCTAACGCTTTTTTTCCCCTGCGTCCCAAGCTTGATCCCCATATGTCGAAACTCTACGACTCACTAAACTGAACTCATTTGTTGAGAGTTTGGTTCAATATGGGGAAAAAGTGGTTGTAGTGGGAAGAAAGAAATGATCAATATTTTTCCCCCTTTCCTCTCTCTCCCTTTTCTTCTCTCTCTTTTCCTCTCTTTCTCCCCCCATTCCCCCTCTCTCTCTCTCTTTTTAGTAAGAAAATTTAACGTGTAAAATCTGAGTAAGAAGAAAGGGGGAAATTTGACAGTTTAAATTTGTGACTACTAATAATAAAATGAATACTTATATCGCCTATTCTCGGCTAGAGCCCAAAGCTCAACGTTTTACAATCAACACTCCTTACACAATCTTTACTAGGGGTCTAAACGGGTGACGTATTAGTCCTATTTTTTTTTCTTTGTTTATTAACGAAAAAGCACTGATTTATAAAGAGGGTAGACAGGATCCCAATTTAACGATGTTGGTTTGTTATCTAAAAACGTTTTTGGGTTTACAAACACAGTTGGATTTTTTGGGGGCGCGCTGCTGTTTCTCTACAACTAAAAAGTAAATATGCAAAATATATAACGTATTCGAAAGTGGGGTATCGGGGACAAAAAAACACGGGAATATAAGGAAAAACTTCCCACGTAAATTTTTAACAAACTTTTTTGGGAATCTTTTTTTTAAACCCGATTTAATTTTAACTATGCTTGTAAAGATCTTCGGAAAAAACAAAGCACGCTGTTTTGTGTAAAATGGGGAAACATCAGTTTGGAAATCATCATTCGAAGTTTTGTAAATTTTTTAACTCCCAAATCCAACCCATTGTTCAATACGGGCTGAAATTTGGGTTTGGATAAAGGGTCGATGTGAAAATCAATTCATTTTTCCCCGAAGAGGGTTTCTTATGTTTCAATACAAACGCCCAAAAATTTTGGTTTACGGGGGGAACTAAAAGAACCCAATATACTTGAATTCCACAGTAAAATGTATAGGACTTTTAAAACTATAAAATGAAGATTGTAATTACCGAAAAAGCTTTCACATCTATGTAACCTAGAGCCAAGGGGGAAAAAAACTGGCCACAAAAATGAGAATTTGATACATGAACTGGTTCGGATACGCCGGGTTAAACAGGAGTAAAAATAATCGACCTTTATTCGAAAGCCCATGCCAGGGTGGTGATAGCAATGGCAAGAATGGAAACCACAAAGAAAGATAGTACTAAAATTTATCTATATAGACAAATAACTCCCCCAAATGTATTCCCTTTTCTGCAATAAATGGACAACATCTAAATTTTTCGTGACAAGATCTAATTTTGGAAAATCGGATATCTTTGTTCATCAAAGCGTTTCAGGCAACATTCCAATTTTGATCTTACTTTCCATTATGTAAAAACCCTGTGAAAATGAATTTTATTTTGTACTGCAGTGACGCCTTGATGATCTTAAGAGAATTCTTTCCTCCTAGTTTTATCGAAAAACATCCTTATTTTACTCATGTCTTGCACAAAGAAAATTAAAAAAAAACTTGCATTGTACTTATAAAAAAGCTTTTAAACGCCAGAGTTTGTATTTCTTGACTAAGTACGTTTTTTCATTCCTTTTTTCTCATTTTTTTTATATTATCATTTTTTGGGAGGTTTTTTTTCCCCCCCTTCATAAGGGCCGTGGCCAAAATTTAATAATCATCCCGATCCGTACTCCCTTTTCCTCTCAGATTTGGGATGAAAGTGCCCCAAATTGGCAAAAAGTATGATATTCGTTTCCCCTCCTTTTCTTCTCCTCCTTACAAATTTATCGAAACTTTCCAAAACCTTTTCAATTTTTAAATTGTTTTACCCCCAAATTATGCCCGATCGCAACAGCCTGTCTGAAAAGAAGGACGGGAAAGAAGGTCAAATGATTTGCAACAGACCGCCAAGATGAAACAAAAATTGCAAATACGCCGGGGGCTTTCGAAATTTGTTTTTTGTACGAAAGATTTGGATCTCTCGTTATGATTTGAGTGTGGTGTGTGTTTTGTGTGTGGTGTTTTGTGTGTGTTGTGTGTGTGTGTTGTGTGTTGGGTTTTTTTGGGGGGGGGGGGGGGCGGGGGGAGATGGGGTAAAAACCAGAGGGATGGAATAAATGGGAAAGGGGCAAAGATTGTAAATGGATGGGGGGATACTAGGGGGGGGGGGTAAAGTGTTTCTCTGTACCCCACACATACTCTGTTTTCTGGGGGTCGCGTCCCCTTCCGGGGTCGAGACAACAGTGAAATGTTGGCTGGTGGAAAAAGAGATAAAAATTTTTTCCTCGATCATTTTTTTTTTTTTTTGGGGGGGAAAGGGGAATGTGAAAAGGGAAAGAAAAAAAAGCGATGGAAGAGCAAAGAAGCCATAGGGGGTTGGGGTTAACCCCATTTGCATATATCACATCAAAAAGTAACAAAAAAAACTGCTTTCTCAAAAAATTTTTTAAACCCCCCCCCCCCCCCCCCCTTTTTGGTTTTGTTTTTGTTTTGGGTTTTTTTTTTTTTGTTTTTTTCGTTTTAAAGTAGGGGGGTTTTTGTGGGGGGTGACCCGGGAACGGGGGGGCCGCCCCATGCAGGTTTAAGATTTACAGCCCATTTTGTTGTGTGTAAATGATTATCAGGCACGTACACGTCGTGTTTGTAGTGGTGTTCCGATGGAAACAGCCAAAACAACTCGTAGTGATTCTTTTAACATAAACCTAAAACTAAAGTTTCTCCCCCCAACCTCAGGGTATATATCAAGACGAGCGAGCCACGAATTTGGGGAAAGAAAGAGAGAGGGGAAAGAGAGGAGAGAAGAGAAAAGGAGAAGAAAAGAAGGGAGAAAAGAGAGAGAAAGGAGAAAGGGTTTTTATCTGCTGATGTTTTGTAACCCACATGAAAACAAAGGAGACCATTGCGTGTGCCCACTATCATTCCCATTGCTCACGAAAAGGGAAAGCATCACTTCAGACTTCTGAGGCATATTTAAAAAAGAATACTCTACAAGGGAACATAGCCTTGGAAACCCCGTCATTATAACAGGGTGCTTCTCTTGTCTTCTCTAGTGCTTCCCAAACCCACCAGGTACAGATTTTCCAAATTCCAACAGTAATCACAGACTTGTAGCTTTTTAACACAGGAAGGAATAGCCAATGCATAAAGACGTTATTTGACCCGAAGTTGAGAGCCTTTAAAACCCGGGAACCCCAAAATACTCTTTAGTTTGGTTTGGGTTATAACCTTAGTATCATACTTTCAGTTTTGACCTTGAACAATATTTATCTGTTTTGGAAACACTCCCACTGAGGCATTTGCAATCCGCTAGAGAATGGGAGGGAAGGTTTGGAAGGACCCAAAAGGGGAAAATTTTTGGAGGCAATGCTGATCTCAGAATGTGAACTGTTTTTTGCACACTGCTTTTCTTCATGAAAAACCTGATAAGGGGACAGTTCTTCGGGGCAACTTGTTTTAAACGATTTGCACAAATGTTTTTCACCTAAGGACACACGACTTTTTCCCTTTTAGGGAAGGCAACGCTTAAAAAAAAATCCTAAAAATTAAGAGAAAGACCCCTGACCAAATGTAGCATATGTCCCTTTTATTTGTCAAAAATCTTCGACAACCATTTCAACTCGGGCATTGATGAATCAATTTTTTGCAAATGCGTTGGAGAATCCGGTTTGGTATTTACCTATTGAATCGCGGGGTCATGTGTTTTGTGTGTTTGCTTTTTTTGAACGACTAATCTTTATCGACACAACCCCAATGTGTTTAGAACTCATTCTACTTTCCCATTTCAGACAGGGGGCTCCCATATTAAGGTGCAAAAATCCTGTCAGATAGACTACAGCTTTAATCTTTTGAAGCGGTTTTTTTGTAGGTACCAACCAGGTGATCATTTTTGGGTGAAAGTCGACTACCTAGACCCAATGCCACATTTTCTTTTTTTTCTTTTTTTCATTTTTTTTTAACCATGATAAACGGGAACGTGCAAGCCAGGGCCTTCCCCAGGGGGATGGAAAACGCTTTTTTCCAAAAGTGTCCCTTAAATTTTGACTTATAAAGCTGAATACAACACCTTGGGAAAAAATACGTGGATCATGCGGAGAAACCAATTGAACTTCCATTCAGGCCCCTTATGCTTCTATCTGACCCTTTAAAGGGGAGGAACAATATTTCCAGACAGCATAACCCTCTATTTTCCTTCGTTCTTTGATTAAATATGTTCTTTTATTTACATGTTTTTGTTAAATTTTTTTTTTATCATTTAACATTTTGTCACTTGGGGACGTGTAGGGATAACAAATGAATATTAATGAAATTATACAAAAATGTTCACTTTTTTCTAAGGGTCTACCTTTCCTTGTCTTTTTCCGAGCACGTTGTTTTTTTTTTTTAGAGGGGTTTTTGTTGCTTAAAACATTGGATTCTGTTTGAATGATTTGCACTAAGGACGCTCATGTTTCTAAACCGTCTATTAAAATCCTTTGCCTCCTTTCATTTTCCAAAATGTTTTTAACAGACATCCAAGTAATGCACAAATTTATTTCTTTTCCAGGGAAATTCAAGATGGGTTGTGAAAAAGATTCCCAATTTTTGCCTGTTCGGGGAAAAACCCTCTCCGCACCACCAACGTACGCACGCACCACAAATGCACCCCCCCCCCTCCCCCCCGCATTATGAATCGTACTGCAGCCACCATTTTGTACACCCACAGTCAAAACGGGCCCATAAAGCGAACCAAATATGTTTAATGCCCTTTCTAAACTCCAACTCCTCATTACCCCCTACTCACCACCCTTAATTTCTAATTAAAATGTGGGAGAACCGGATATAATTTTCTTGGCTGTTCCCCAGCCAGGGACAGTTCTTCTCTCTCTCTCTCTTTCTCTCTCCTCTCTCTCTCCCTCTCTCTTCTCTCCTCTTTTCCTCGCTCCTCCTTTCTTTTTACAACAAGAAGCTCAATGGAGAATGTGCATGAAAGGGAGAAATTTTTTCATGCACTCCCCCACCACCTTTTACTCTCCCCCCCCAAACCCCTCTTCCTTCCACATTGCCACACCCCCATCCCCCAACTTTTCCCTTTTTTATTTCTATTTTGTTTTCGATGAATTCTTGCAGCTTTTTTTCTTGTGTTCCTGAGAACCTTTGTTTCCTCAAAAACATTTCGATTCAGAAAACTCTAGAACTCCTTTGATCGTGGAGTAAAGGGTTAAAACAGTGAAAAAGTGCAATACGGAAAATAAATTCAATTGAAAAAACCTTCTCATGGGTTAAATGAACAAAAAGTTCAGGTATAAATTCCCTCCGAAGAAGAAGATTTTTGACAAGAAAACGATATTTTTGGGCTCTGTATCTGTGTGACAGTCAGTAAAGAGAGAAGAGAGAGAGAGAGAGAGAGAGAGAAGAAGAAAAGCAGCAACAGACAGACAAAAACAACAAGACGACATACAAAGAGAGTTGCATCTTCCTCACCGCTTATATTTCCGGCCGATGTTTAATAATTGACCACATAAACTTTCAAGAGAAGAAGAAGAGAGAGGGGGGGGATTCTAAATTTTTAGCAAAAATTTTTGGTAAAGTTCCCAACAATTTCAGTTAAAAAATTATTTTTTTTTTTTTCTTTTTTTTAATGAAAGCATTGTTGTATACATTCACCATTCATGCATATTTTCAAATCATAATTTAAAATTTTATATTTTTCTTCGGTTGATGTTTGTTGTTGTGCTTTTTTTTAATGCACAACGTATAGCATTTTTGTTTTTTTTAAATATTTTTAAGCCCTAACCACATCTTGGGGACCACTGCACCAAGGGATACACCGGCTCCTCAGAACGGGATGATTGATTTTTTTTGGTCGTTAAAACACACGTGGAAAAAAGCTCCAAAAGTTCAAACTGTCTTACTTTTCTCATCACAACAAGAAGTAGAAGCATCAAAATTTCCAGAAGTCTCCAGGGGAAATTGATATCAGTCCACAACAAAGTTTCTTTTTTTTGCAACACCTCGTCTCGTTTTCTTTTTCCCAAAACCACTTAAAAAACTTGACACCCTTGCAGCTGCTTTGCTTTTGAGGGATTGTCCTGTAGCGGGTTGCCTCTCAAGCACCATCCATAGAAAAAAAAAAAAAAACCCGAGAGACCAACGGGGAGAGAAAGGCTACAAACGGAAAAAAGAGTGCACCTGTAATTAAAGCTGTAGTAAAGGAAAAAGAGAGAAGAGAAAGAAAAGAGAGAGAGAGAGGAAGAGAGAGAGAGAGAGATAGAAAAAGATGCTCCAACAACACTAACGCTACAAAAAATGATACCAGAAAAAAAACGGGGGGTCATCCGCGTTTCCTAGCAAAGAACCCCTAAGTTTCAACTCTACTGCATTATTTTTCACTTTGAGATTTTTTTCGGCATATTGGGAACTTTTGCTTTAACAAACTAAAACTCACCAGGTCGTTTTATATATAAAAATGCACAAGTACAAATTGGTCACGTTTTGATGTGAGCTCAGAGTCTCCAAGCCTGGATAAAAGAGAATGACTTTTGGTTGTATTCGTTATTGATCATTGTCGGGTTTTCCCGCTGCTACTGCTCAGTAAAATTCTAAAAAGGGGTTTTACAGACAATAATTTTGGGAGAAACTCTTTGGTTCAGTGGAGGGGCGGGGGAAGGGGGGGCTAAAGGGGTTTGACGCGCATTCACCCAGTCTTGGGCATTTCCTGTCCTTTTTGAACTTTGGATCCCCTTTCAGCATTTTTTTTTTTCAACCACGCCAAATTTGCATCCAGATCAACGGAAAATGACTTTTTTTCGGCTTTTTTCCCCGTTTTTTTGAATGTTTTTTTTTTTCGTTTAAACAAGACCCAATAGGTCGAAATGCACTGTCTTTTTTCGAAACTTTTTTTTGTTCCCTTTTTTTTTTTTGTGGGGGAATTTTACTTTTTATTTTTTTTTTATATACGAAGTTTTTCATGACACTCTAATGGTTTTTAAACATGCTTTGATGTGATCATTTCTCTTTAAAAACCGAATATTTTTAAAACAAATCAGATCCCATGTAACACATTGTAGGCGATAAAAAGCGACAAAATCGAAATGAGGGCAAAAGAAATACTTAGGTTTTTTTTTTTTTGTTTTTTTTTTTTGTTTTTTTGTTTTTTTTTAAATCGAACGCGTTATGCGTAAAATTTCAACGAGTGAACAGAATTTCTGTCTTGAAATCGCTAAACACGCATTTTTCAATTTTGTGATCGGTGATGTTTTCTGTTCATTTTTAAACTGTGCACGTTAACCTAAAACTTAAACAAAACAAAAAAAAAACCCCGTAATTATTATCTCTGAAAAATGTCTTCCCATACTTTACTTCTTCCAAATGTCCCTTTTGGTTTTTTCATATACAACAAAGTTCAGGATTAACCTAAGGGAATTTTTTTTTGCAGCCCAACTACCAAACTGCGTGTTTAAAAACATTGAACTGTTTTTCAGTTTCCAAACACAACCTAACATGCAATCATAAAGGAAAATGTACTTGCTTGGAAATTTGACATAATGAAATAAAACGAAAAGAGAAGAGAAAAGGGGAGAGAGAGAGAGGAAAAGAGAAGAGAAAAAGGGGGGGTAGTGGGAGAGGGAATATATTTTAATAGGTTTTTAAGATTTTACAAATCCTTAAAGGGGGCTATCCTCACACTTCTTACAACAAAAATCTCTGAAATGGAAGCGTGTAAAAAAACTGCTCTCTCTCTCTCTCTCTCCCCCTCTCTCACCCCTCTTCTCTCTCTCTCTCTCCCCCCTTCTCTTCTCTCTTCCTTTCTTTTCTCAAGTGAAAACATACTTGCAATCCACCTACATTTTTTTTAGCACAGAAAGCATTGGGGATAAAGAATCCCAAACATCTTGCAACTTTACCCACGCTCGATGGTTTCCCCCCCTTCCAAGTCTGCCTCATTATGTATTTTCTTTTTTAAGGGGCTACGGGGTTTTCTAGGCGTACACAAACGCGGCCTAAAATAAACCACCCTTTTCACGGGAGTTGCTAGAACAGAATAAAAAATTCCAACTAATACAAGCTTCATTTACGGACTGCATTTCTAGCATATGAAAGCCTTTTTGTGCGAAGAAAAGGGGGCTCATTGATAGAAATTATCTCGGGCACATTATTTTTTTTCACTTTTAAACCCCTGGTGTACGGCTGCCAACATTTTTTTTATCATAAATTAAATGGCTCACAAGTTTAGGGGTCAAGGTGTGTGTGTGTGTGTGGGTGTGTGTGTGTGTGGTGTGTTGTGGTGTGTGGTGTGTGTGTTTTTGTGTTGTGTGTGTTACATGATCTCTCTGTCTCTTTTCTTCTCGTCCTCCTCTCATCTCTCTCATTTTTTATTAATTTCATTCATTTTTATCCCTCCATGGATACCTTTTCTCTATCCCCTTGTAAAAAGGGGAAAAAAAAACATTTAAAGCCAAGGGCTGCTTTGTATTCATTTTTTGCTTATTGGGCCCCTTTCTTTGTGTTTTTCTTTCTGTTTTTTCTCTGTCTTCTTCCGTCCACCATTGCATCTCGCTGTCTGCCCCGTTTTTTTTCTCCATCGTCTGGCTGTCTGCTGTCTGTCTTCTCTCTCCCCTCCCCTTTTCTCTCTCCTTATATAAAATATTAAATTTATGTATATATATAATATATATGTGTGTGGTGTGTGTTGGGGTGTGTGTGTGTGTTGTGGTGCCACACCACACATATAGGAAGAAAGGGGGCAGAGTGTTAAAGTTTCGCCTGCCCCCAACTGTAGAAGTGCGTGGTTTTGAGCCCCGCCTTTCTCGCCCTTTCTTTCCCATTTAATGACAAATCGAACTGAACGTCAAGTCCATCGATTAGGACTAAAGGAGTCGGACCCTGTCCCTTCCGGGGCCCCGCACACGTTTAAAAAAACCCACGGGATTGTAAACGAAAAGAGCGGGGGGTTTCCCCGCTGCCCGGCAAAATTTATGTAATTGAAGATCCGCCTGGTTTTCTTACCAAGCCACAAAAAAATTTTCACTAACTGTTATCGTGTGCCATCGTGCCCGGTTAAAAGGCATCGCAAAGCTCCTATTGAGAAACTGAGGAAAAAATTTTAAAAAAAAGA
>JAMYXO010008558.1:0-10696 GCA_033310375.1 Conus canariensis
GGAAAAACGGGAACATGAAATTAAGAAAATATTTACAGATATGAAAACTTTTCACTAGCTCAAAAGGGAACCATCGCAATCCCTTTTGAAGGCAGATATATTTGTTTTGCCTGCTCCGAGGCCTTTCGTCCGCGGGGTCGACTCATCGGGGAGACAGGGGCTGGTTTGCGCCTCCTGGCGTCAAATGAGCACACCACAGTCCATAATACGTGGTGTTTCACCACCAAGGGTGCAAAAAAGAATCCAATAGCACCCCCAAAGCGCCAGCGAAGAGTGTAAATAAAGCCAAACGAAAGTGGGGGAAGGAAAAAGTTGCTGAAAAAACTAAAGACATTATGCAAATAGTATAAAATGTAGGGGACAATCTTTGACCTAGCTTGAGGATCCACCCAAAGATGAAAGGGGAGTAAAAAGAAAAACACACAGCGGACAGAAACAAATACGTCTGTTTTAGTTTTTCACAATTTTTTTCCCTTCCCACTTTTTTTTGGCTTTATTTCTACTCTTCACTGGCTGTTTTGGGGGGTGCTATTGGATTCTTTTTTTTGCACCCTTGGGGGTGAGAACACCACAGTATTAGGACTGTGGGGGTTCTCTTTTGACGCCGGGAGCGCAGACACAACCAGCCGTGTCTCCCTGAGAGCCCGACCAGCAAACGAAAGGCCTCGGAGCAGGCAATACAAATATATCTGCCTTAAAAAGGGTTTGCGATGGTTCCCTTATCAGCTAGTGAAGAGTTTTCATATCTGAAAACAATTTTCTTAATTTCATGTTCCCAGTTTCCCATCTTAAATCCCCCCACCCCCCCCCCCTCCCTCCCTCCTTAAGCCCAAATCTTTGCCAAGTCATTACTATGAAGATAGTTCATTTTGTTGGCCTCGTTTTTTTTTCCCCCACTATTAGTTTGTTCGTCTATGTATTTGTCTGACTTTTTTCAATTTAAAAGGCGGGCCCAGTCTTGAATAAAATTTACTCGTGTTGGGTTTTTTTATGGGAGCAAAAAATACCCCACTTGTTTGCTGTTTATCGTTTACTGTTCCCTGTCATTTCTTTCCGATTTTTTTTTTTGATTAAATTGAGGTTATTTGTATTTTTTTTCTGTCCGTCTGTGTGTTTGTTTTTTGATCTCCCTTGCATCTTTGGGTGGATCCTAAACGTAGGCTCAAAGATTTGTCCCCTACATTTTATACATTTGCTAATGTCTTTAGTTTTTCAGCAACTTTTTTCCCTTTCCCACACTTTCGTTTGGCTTTATTTACTACTCTTCGCTGGCTGCTTTGGGGGTGCTATTGGATCTTTTTTGCACCCTTGGTGGTGAAACACCACAGTATTTTTGGACTGGGGGGTGTGTCTCAAATTTGATGCCAGGAGCGCAGACACAACCAGCCGTGTCCCCCCTGATGAGTCCGACCCAGCGGACGAAAGGCCTCGGAGCAGGCAATACAAATATATCTGCCTTCAAAAGGGATTGCGATGGTTCCCTTATGCAGCTAGTGAAGAGCTTTCATATCTGTAACATATTTTTCTTAATTTCATGTTCCCAGTTTCTCCATCTTCAAATCCCACCCCACCCCCCCCCCCCCCCCCTCCTCCTCCCTCCTTAAGTCCAAATCTTTGCCAAGTCATTACTATGAAGATAGTTCAGTGTTGGCCTGCGCTTTTTTTTTTTCCCCCACTATTAGATTGTTCGTCTATGTATTTGTCTGACTTTAATTCAAGTTTAAAAGGCTGTGCCAGTCTTGAATAAAAGTTACTCTGTGTTAGGTTTTCTTATGGGAGCAAAAAATACCCAACTTGTTTGCTGTTTATCGTTTACTGTTCCCTGCCTCATTTCATTTCCGATTTCACTACAACATGATCAACACTTCCTTTGTTATATTTGGCAAAACTGTATTTAACAGACAAGTCAGTATGACAACTCTTGATCCCGTGACGAGATAATAACATGCCCATTACTCGCAAACGAATGCTGCTTACGACACCAAATCGCCCAGCAGAAATGACAATACAGAGTGCACAGAACGAACAAGAAGACGTCTTGAAAAAAAAAAACACACACAGGGATAGAAAGAAAGAAAGAAAACAAAAAGAGAAAAAAAACGGGGACGTTCCAAGTTTGCCTACGTCCTGTGCACCTGACACATACATAGCAAAAACAAAATCAGAAATGATCGAACACAAATCAACATTTATTCAAGATTGGAACTGCCTTTCTGATCTTGAATGAACTCAAGTAGAACACGCAGACGAACAATAACATTTTCATTGACATGAAAGGAAATCTGAAATGATGCAGGGACCAGTCATAAAATCCGGCCAATCTATGTATGAAGTTTAGCAAGGTATTCAATTACGTCCTCCCCAACTGGATTACGACGAACGTCGAGCAAGTATCGAAATATTTCGTATGGTGACGGAAGTTTTCTTATCTTATTTTACGCCTTTTTATAACACCTGAATGCCTGTCGTTATGCACCAACGGAAAGGTAAGAAAATGAACCGTTTTAGAAAATACCAAAACGCTGTTGTGTGTACAACAACAACAACAACAACAAAAGAAAAGAAGAAAAAAGAAAAGAAGAAGAAGATTTTTTATGCCTGTAATGAAAATATGTCCAACATTCCTTTTCCTACACACTTTGCATCTCTGTTACAATAGAAAATGATATTTTCCCTCAATAACATTTTCCATTCACTAGCACCTAAAACTAAGTATGAAATGTTATTGCATCCATTAATTGGCAGAAGGTAAAGTGATTATTTGATTGGTCTGATCGTGAATTCGAGAGAATGTAACTTAATATTTCTAATAGTTTTCTAGCAAATGATATCGCTCAAATGTCTTCTATCAAAGTAAAAGTTGCAAGCGATCAGAATGTCTACAAAATCGTTAGATTTGTTCTATTGTGAAACTTTGTGAAAATGTTAATTACAGATTTTCTTAGCCGTTACAGTCGCTGACATTTTCACGCACAGGATGCCGGGAAAATCTTAACAACATGTTTCAAGTTTGGCCTCATTAGCGCTTGAAATAACCGCGAAAAGACTCCCTTTGCTGACAAATGTAAATCAACAACAACAATAATGATGATAATAATAATAATGATGATAATAATAATGATGATGATGATAAAAATACATGTAATGATAATAATGATATGATGATAATGACGATAGCAATAATGATGACGATGTTGATGAAGATGATAAAGATGGTTACAACGAAAACTGTTTATTTATCTTACATGGTATGTCGTAACAGTAATGGATTAAAAATATTACACAGAAAAATCTCGTTTATTTCACTTCTTCGTCAATAAGCGTGGAAGTACTGGGACTGAGACTTCCGAGTATTCTTTATTTTTCCGGATATAATTGTGTACGAGGCTCAGTTTTCGAAACAATCAGTTCCAGAATTGCCTGTATATTTTAGCCTTGTCCGACGTTGTCTGATTTCTCCATATGACCACCACATATACAACCCACCGCCTGGCGCGAGGTCCATCTTACCCCTCCCACTATCTCTCTAACTCCTGCCCCCCCCCTCACCCCCCATCCCCACCCCATCACCCATCCTCATTCCATGCACCGTTTGCAAACAAACGCCAATCAAATCCAGCTAGTATCGTCGCTGATTTCAGTATCACCACATGAATGCTTTCAATCCGATATCAACCAAAAAAGAGAGAAGAACAGGACAGAAAAAAAAACCGAAAAATAACTAGCAATAAAACAGAAAATCTAAAATCTTCATCACCAGAAACGTTACTAACCTTCCAGTCCGTTGAACGTTCCTTCAACGAAGACTTGCAGAATACTGCACACTTCCTACGCCCACAGGGTCATACACGGCAGGACAGGGAAAGGCTTTTCAACACGTTAGTCAAAAAGAATCCAGACTATGACTGATACAAACACAACCCGGTGTGACGTTCTGTGATCACCCCACGCCCACAATCACTCCCCAGCGGATAAGAGAAGACACATGGCCCATCATATACACCAATCACCTATCACCTATCAATTATCACCTGTCACCTATCATCTATCACCTATCACCTATCATCTATCACTTCACCTATCACTTATCACCTATCACCTATCCCGGAGTCTTGAAGACCGTTGGGGCGCCACAGAAGACTTCGCAACCAGCTTCCTCCACTCCTCCCGGTTCTCAGACAGCTCTCAGGCAGTTGCTGAGTGTGAGGCCAGTCCATGCACTGATGTTGTCCTCCCATCTCTTTCTCCGTCTTCCTCTCCTTCTGCCTCCTTGCACTGTTCCTTGTAGGATGGTTTGGGCAAGTCCTGTTGATCTTGATACATGACCGTACCATCTCAACTTCCTTCTTTTCATTGTGGACAACGGGTCTTCGTACAGTCCAATGGCTTGCCTTAGATGACAAGGATCTTGCGGAAGCATCTCATCTCATACACCCCAGAGAGTAAATCCACCCACTCCTATACAATTCTCAAAGTGTCCCAACGACAAAGCAGCAAGACTTTATCATCCGCCTGGGGATTGATTTTGAGTGCGGAGTGACTATGGAACGTTACACCGGCAGATCCATCTGGTAGCGAAGCTTTTTTTTTTCTTTCTTTCTTTCTATGTTTTCTGGTTTTTGTTATTGTTATTGCTTTTTTTTTCCCCCAGTCTTATTTGATTTCACACTAAAAAAAATTCTGGCCTTTCTCGCGAGGAGAGCCAGGCAGACAACAACGGAACGTTGTAGCAAGAGGTGTGGTGCGTCATACCCTTTGCGCCATAAAAAACAGCCATAACTGGGGCGGCGGCGCAGTCACCCCTGGCAACACCTTTCACAACACCACGTACACGTGTGCCAGGACTTTGCTGTGCACCCCCGTAACTTATTGTTCCCAACAGCCAAACAAACGACTTCGACTTCGCCGCCAAAGAAATCACGGGCCGTGCACACTATGTGTGTGTGTGTGTGTGCGTGTGTGTGTGTGTGTGTGTGTGTGTGTGTGTGTGTGTGTGTGTGTGTGTGTGTGTGTTTATGCGTTTTCTTTTACTTTCTTTTTTTTTTCTTTTTTTAAATTTTCCTTTCTTTTTCTTTACCCCTTAGAAGTGTGTAGTTTATGGGGCACATCCCCCATTATAATATAAGTTTAGTGCACCACGTGCTTTTTGATTTGCTTATATATATATATAATATATATAATGAGAGAGAGAGAGAGAGAGAGAGAGAGAGAGAGAGAGAGATCTACATAAATATTCATACATACCTTCCCCCCTCCCCCATCCTGAATACTTCACCTCCTCTCTCCTCTCTCTCACTCTCTCTCTCTCTCTCTCTCTCTCTCTCTCTCTCTCTCTCTCTCTCTCTCTCTGTCTCGTTTTCCCCCTCCTCCTCTTGCACCCTTTCTCTCTTCTTACCACCTGTCATCCCCTCTCTCGATTCCCCACCCGTCCCACCTTCCTTCGTCCCCCCCCCCTCCCCTTCCCTTCCCTGCCCCCTCCTCCCTGCCCCCCTCCCCCCCGTCTTTGTCCCTCTCCCCCACCCCATTCCCTCTGTACTTCTTCCTCCCCCCCCCCCACTCGCCCCTCTCCCTTCCCCCTCCTCCCGATATTGTGTTTGTGTGTGCATATACATGCCTCCCCACCACTATCCATACTTCACACACACACACACACACACACACACACACACAACACACACACACAGCTCACACACACACACACACACACACACACACACACATAACCCACACACACACACACACACACACACACACACACACACAACGCACCACACACACACACACGCACACACACACACACACACACACACACACACACACGCACACACACACACACACACACAGAGGCTCACACACACACACACACACACACACACACACACACCATACACACGCACGCGCACACACACACACACACACACACACACACACACACACACACACACAACACACACATACACACACATCAGCAAATGTAGATAAATGTCAAAGATCTCTCTCTCCTCTCTCTCTCTCTCTCTCTCTCTCTCTCTCCTCTCTCTCTCTCTCTCTCTCTCTCTCAATAGCATTACCAGGTGTTGTGATCGAGATTGGTTATAATATAACAGACTGGAACTTCATAGACGTCTGCACACTCTATGTAGTATGACAGGCTAGAAGAACGAGGAAAGTGAACATGGGCATCAAAGGTAAGAATAAATTGATTCAAAGTTGCTATTTTTACTTTCTGTGGCTAGTAAACCAAGGTGTTGAAACCATAAATGACTTCTTAAAGTGCTTCATAGATAATCAGAAAGAAAACTGGAAAAGTTGCATTATACGCCCTGAAACTTCACAGTAAAATCAATCATTACTTCGATTGAAACCTTTTCACACAAAGGAACGAATGAATTTGTAAGATTTCTGTCTAAGACCTCAGCGTGGTGACAGGCCTGATGTAGCCCTTTGCGGTCGGCTGGCCTATAAACAACATTACCTTATCATACCTTTCTAAGACGATTGGATATTGAACTTATTTCTCGTTCAAAATCCAAGATCCTGGATTTATCTCCCTTTGATCGCTATTTGGGACACGGAGGAAACGCTACGGAGAACATGTTTTACAGCGAAGTTAACATATGAAGTGAGCGCATCAAACAAAGAAATAAAAGATAAAAGATTCAGTGATCCAGGTATATGTTCCGTGCTTGTTAGACTTAACTAAATGGAGTAGATAAAGCGCTCCCTTAAATACAGGTGTTTTATCATTCTTTTCTTTTTTTCTCTCTCTCTCTCATTCTGCTCACGTTGTCACGTGTACACATGTGCGTTAACGTACATAACAAACACTAGAATAAAGCTTTATGTGCGTCCGTGCGTCTGTTGTTGCGTGCGTGCGTGCGTGTGTGTGTGTGTGTGTGTGTGTGAGAGAGAGAGAGAGAGAGAGAGAGAGAGACAGAGACAGAGACAGAGAGGGAGACACACACACACACAACACACACACACACACACACACACACACACACACACAGAGAGAGAGAGAGAGAGAGAGAGAGAGAGAGAGAAATAACACCCCCTTTGTTCTTGTTGTGTATTGTTTAACAACTGGAAATGTAGGGTGTTGCAAAATTTAAAAAAAAAAAACGCATTAAAGACAAATGTTGTACCTATGCATTGTTTAATTCATTTATTTCTTTAATTCACAAATAGAGTGGCATCACCAGATGTGCCTTGGAATTGATGGATGTAAAATCAGTACCTTCTCGAAGTAAGTGGGTGTGTGGGTGGGCGCGTGCGGTTGCGCGTGCGCGCGCACGAGTACGTATATGCATGTAAATATGTGTGTGCGCATTTATGAATGTGAAATGAGTGTATGTATGTTAGTTTGAGAATGTATGCGTGTAGATGTGTGTTCGTGCACGTACGCGCATGGGCACGTGTGTGTGTGTGTGTGTGTGTGGTGTGTGTGTGTGTGTGTGTGTGTGTGTGTGCGCGTGCGTGTATGCGTGTGTGTGTGGTGTGTGTGTGTGTGTGTGTGTGTGTGTGTGTGTGTGTCTGTTGATGTGTATCTGTGCGGGACGTGCCCTTGTCCACTTAGTGCCACATTCTTCTTTTTTTTTAAAGTAAAATCTTTCAATGTAATATTAAAGTTATCAATTCTCCACTGTCGGCTCAGGTACCTACGCAACATTACATTTTCGCAGGTTAAAACACTTTGGCCAACCTGGCATCATCGTGTGGCATCGGTTTGCCGAGAGGTCACCCACCAGAGAAGAATCTGACGTGGATGACATAACGTGGCTGCTGTCCTTCGTCAGCTACTCGGTCTTGAAATCTAAATGCTTTTAACATCGTATATGGATAAGGTGACACATGTGTTTAAACCTCCCCTCTCTCTCTCTCTCTCTCTCTCTCTCTCTCTCTCTCTCTCTCTCTCTCCGCAAACACAGAACGACTTGTTTAATGTATTCACAACACTTATAACTTTATTGGTTTCATTTTTTCGGATGGAAAAGAAAAGGCAATAATAATTGCTAAGAGAATGTGTGGAACATTCGTGTTGAAGAAGTGTTGAATAAGTGGACGTAAGAAGAGAAATTATGAGTACATTCTCCCACGAAGATTTCAATGACGACATCAATTCTCGTGCACATTTGCATTCACTGCAGCTTAACTTACGTGTGACCAGACGCTTTGGCAGGAAAAAAAAAAAAAATCCAAATGAGGCAGGGGACGTAAGCAGTAAATGACAAACAAGAAAGACAGCTTTTATTTCCATGGTGAAGTGATTTAGGGCACTTGGTTCAAAATTAATTCTTTCCTCCGGTTCCCATCCATCTAGCACACAAACAGACAACAACAACAAAATAATAATAATAATAATAAAGAACAAAAAAAGAAACTCCCACTGAAAAATGAAATAATAAAGAAGACGGGTGGGCGTTGGGAGAGTGGTGTGTGTGTGTGTGTGGGGGGGGGGGGGGGGGGGGGGGGGGATTCCAAACATCTCTATAGACCCTGATCTAACACATGGCAAAGGGCTTTGTGGATCTTGTGAATAAAGCTGAACCAAGGGAATAAAAGTAACTTTTTCATATCTATTATTTAGAGCACTGTGACTGGTTTTTTCAATGTTGTCAGTGTACCGATGAACTGTGTGTGTTTTGTTGTAAGGGGGGGGGGGGGGGGGGGGGGGGGGGGGGGGGGGGGGGGGGGGGGGGGGGGGGGGGGGGGGGGGGGGGGGGGGGGGAGAAAAATTTTCAGATGAATGTTTGAGGAAAAAAACGGATACTTCAATTGTTAAGGTAATCTGTGCCCTTTTGTCATATGATTAGTAAGCTTGTGGTCCAAACGAAACAATTGTGAAAATTTTATGTCCAATTTGTCTTGCCAAACAAAACGGGGGTGCGCAGTACACCCTTTGGGTTTTTTCCTTAATCCACAGATTTTATTGAAAGGGGACAAACCCCCCACACAATAAAAAACAGGGCAGTCACTGGTAGGTAAACAATGAAAAACTTCCTCCACTTTTTTTTGTTTTTTTTCCGCCTTTAAATTAATATTCGCTTCCAGTTGTTTCTTTTTTTTCTATTTTTTTTTTTGTCAACCCCTTTTCCCGGGGATGTGGGTAGTGTATATGAATTATCGCAAAATAGTACACATTTTGAGAAAACAAACTTTTTTTTTTTTTTAAAACAATACAAGCCCTCGAAATTTTTCAAAACATTCCGGGTAATAATGACGGTGAATACCAGCTTTCGATCAGACTATTCGACTGCAGATGCGTATGTAATCAGTTGAATTCGTTGTGATGGGAGGGGTAATAATAGTCGGAAAGGAAACAGAAACAACCCCTTCGATGCAAGGGAGAAAAACAATTCGCTTAAAAAAAAGGAAAATTTCCAGATCCACTCTGAAAAAATAGGGGGACACCATTTGACACATCAGGAAAATAACCTTTGCTAGCGAAAAATCCTCAGTGCTGACGCACCGGAAATGACGTCGATTAGTGGATTTCTTGATCTGAAAAAAAAGCATCATTCACCCCCCCCCCCCTCCACCCCCCCCCCCCCCCCCCCATTTAATCTAGGTCTTTTTTTCTGGCCCCGCCCCCCCCCCCCCCCCCCAGGGCCCCCCCCCCCCCCCCCCCCCCTTATTTTATCTAGGTCTTTTCTTTTTGGCCCCGCTCCCCCCCCCCCCCCCCCCAAACCTTTCCCTCCCCCCCCCCCCCCCCCCCCCCCTTTATTTAATCTAGTGTCTTTTCTTCTGGCCCCGCTCCCCCCCCCCCCCCCCCCTTTTTTTAATCTAGTGTCTTTTTCTTCCCGGCCCCCCCCCCCCCCCCCCCCCCCCCCCTTTATTTAAATCTAGTGCTTTTTTTTTCGGCCCCGCTCCCCCCCCCCCCCCCCCCCCCCCCCGGCCCCCTTTCCCCCCCCCCCCCCCCCCCCCCTTTTTTAATCTAGGTCTTTTTTCTTCTGGCCCCGCTCCCCCCCCCCCCCCCCCCCCCCTTTTTTTTCTTGCTTTCCCGGCCCCCCCCCCCCCCCCCCCCTTTATTTAATCTAGTGTCTTTTTTTCTGGCCCCGCTCCCCCCCCCCCCCCCCCCCCCCCCCCCTGCCCCTTCTGGGGCCCCCCCCCCCCCCCCCCCCCCTTTTTTTAATTTTGTTCTTTCTTCTTTGGCCCCCCCCTCCCCCCCCCCCCCCCCCCCCCTTTATTTAATCAGTTCTTTTTTTTCTGGCCCCCCCCGCCCCCCCCCCCCCCCCCCCCTTTTTTTCGGCTTTCTTCCCCCCCCCCCCCCCCCCCCCCCCCAAACGGGCCCCCTTTGGGGCCCCCCCCCCCCCCCCCCCCCCCCTTTATTTAATCATGTCTTTTTTTTTCTGGCCCCGCTTCCCCCCCCCCCCCCCCCTTTATTTTAAACTAGTGTTTCCTTTCTGGCCCCGCTCCCCCCCCCCCCCCCCCCCCCCCGGCCCCCCGGGGCCCCCCCCCCCCCCCCCCCCCCCCCCCCCCCTTTATTTAATCTAGTGTCTTTTCTTTTGGCCCCCCCCCCCCCCCCCCCCCCCCCCCCCCTTTATTTTTTCAGTGTCTTTCCTTCGGGGCCCCCGTTTTCCCCCCCCCCCCCCCCTTTTGAAAAGGGTCTTTCCCCCCCCCCCCCCCCCCCCCCCCCCCCCTTTATTAATCATGTTTTCCTTTTGGCCCCCCCCCCCCCCCCCCCCCTTTATTAAAT
>JAMYXO010008559.1:0-10696 GCA_033310375.1 Conus canariensis
AGGGGAAAACAATAAAGTTTGGTGTTTTTGGGGCGTAGAGGGAATCTGACATTTGTGCATATCTATAAAGCTTGTGGTGTTGTTGAAATGAGGCACGTTGCTCTTTTTCCACAGGGGAACACTGTTTTTTGGTTTAAGTCACTATGATGACGGGGAAACGTCAGAGATTTGGGGGGCAACGTTGTAGCCGGGCACTGGCAGGAACACAGAGTGTCACCGTCTGATGACCTGACCTTTTCGGAACTGCTTGCGATTGTCCTGGAAACCCTTTGCACTGTCGTCCAATTGGAAGACGTCACAGCCTTCTTCGCCTCACTGCCTACCACTCTACACCATCGCAACGCATGGGTGCACACTTTACCAGCTGCCTACAAGTCAATACCTGCTTTGGTTTTTGGGGTTTTTTTGTGCAAATGACGCTGACATACATAACAGACAGACAGATGCCGGGAAAAAAACATAAGGCCCATTGCTGAAGAATGGCACTGGTAATAATAATGAAAAAAATTTATTTTCAAAGTGAGATGACTGTGGGTGGAAATTTAAAACGAACTAACAAAAAAAAGAATTTCGCCGGAGAAAGGGGCAAAAAAAAGAAAAAACCAGACGCTTTCGACCTCTGTGTCTTCTTCCAGGCCAACAAACAACATTGCAGAAAATGAACACAAAAGGAAAATCACTTCCTTTTTTTCTTTTTGGGGGCCAAATGACATGATGCAAAATTGAACGATAATGATTTTCCACGACGTCGATTTAGTACAGTTCCTTTACTGATAAGCTCAAAAGCCAGAGCCCTATGAAATGTTCGTGCAAAAAAAACAATGTAAAATTAAGAAAGGGAAACACCTCACCACACATAAAAAAAGCATTTTAAAACGTTACATACTCAATTTCCAGACCCTCTAACAAAGGGGAACCAATAAACTTCGCCAAAGGACGCGCTTTTCGGTCGTATTTTTGTTTAGAAAAATTCATTTTATCGGTACGTACGGGCTTTTGGGATCGAGATTTTTTGGGGGTGCCCTTTCCCTCAAAGGAGTGCGAGAGGGAATGAGATAAAGGGGGGAAGAAATCTCATGCGCAAAGCCTTATAATCTTTTAATCAACCCCAACCACGAGAACACAATAAAATTTTCGCTGCGCGCGCGGCTCGCACACGTAAATTGGCGGCGGGCCATGTTCAAACTCTCGCTTTTATTTTTTGTTACCTCTTTCGCTTTTCACTATCTAGCTTTAGTAAGGGATTTCACGTTTATCCCCAAATAGCAATTAGACAAATAAATCACCCAAACATATTACAGGTGAATGGTTGGGGTTCCATGTCATCGGGGTGAAGGTTTACAGGAACATCGTTCATTTTCACGTAATCTAGATCACACAACAGTGGCGAAGTTGGTTTTAAAGGGGAGCCATAATCAAAATTTTTCAGTCCTTCTCAGCCTTTCTTTTTTTTTTTTTTTCATGGTTTTTTTTTTTACGAAACTTTCCCCTCGTATTAAATGCTTTCTTTTGTTTTAAAAAAATGGTATGAAAGCTTCTTCGATCTTTTCGGGTTTTTCTAATTAAAGAAATTCCTAAATGAACAGTAACGCAAAAAGTTTTAAAAAGAACAAGTCGGTAACTCTTCCCTTTACGAACTAAAAACCACCCCCGCCATCACTTTTCCCAAGGAAAATAATTACAAAAAAAATTTTTGTTCCGACAAAACGAAACCCCACTAACTACACTACGCGCGCGCATACACACACATAGACAGACATAATTCATGTATGCACGCACGCACCATGCAGCTGTTTGGGGGGGAAAGCATTTACTCTGATTACTTCAACTTCCCCAAAAACGAAAAAAAAAACAAAAAAAAAAACCCCCTCACACAGAAAAAAATCTTGCGGGGCCCACGGGGACGGGGGGAGAGCTTGAGGGCACCCTGTTCCAAAAGGACGAGGCGTTATTTTTTTATGACAGAAATCATCCGTCCCCTCCAAATGGTGAAAGAAAAAAGGAGAATAAGCGTAGTCTGCCGTTAGCCCAACAAATCAACGGGAGGGGGGAGGCAGCACATTTGTTTTCCCCCGAAGGAACAAACAAACAAACAAACAAACAAACAACCAAAAAAATTCTCTTTTTGAGTTTTTTTTCTCTTCATGAAAAACTCTTGTTTTTCTTTTTTTTCCTTTTTTATTTTTTTTATACTTTACTGTTTTAAAAAAATTCATTTATCCCTTTTTTATCCTTTTTTGGGGTTGCTTTTTTTATTTTTTTCCCCCTTTCTTTCTTTCTTTCTTTTCTATTTTTTTTTTTTTTAATTTGGGGCGATCGTCTTTTCATTTTCGCTGTACTTCATTTAATTTTTCTGTACTTTTATTTTCTGTTGTTGAAAATTTTCCCTTTTTTTGTCTTTAGCAGCCTCGACCCAGCAGACCTGGAGGAAGCAGCTTCAGACCGGGTCACGGGGGTCCACCATCAAGGCCGGCATCAAGCAAGCAGAGCAAGCCCGAGGAGAGAGGCCCCGTGGAAGAATGGGGGCGCCCCCCAGACGGGCAAAGAATGGCGTCCGGGCAAACCCACAGACCTGATGAGGAAACTTTACCTGCACAACTGCAACAGGTCTGCCGCTCGAGGAAACAGGCTCTTTACCACACAGGGGGCTGCAACTCCCCCCAACGACTGTCCATGTGCAACCCATTGTCCCCTCCAGACAGACGGATGGCAACTTTTTTCAATTGGCCTTTTTTGGGGCATTTTTTTTCCTTTTTTCCCCCCCCAAAACACACAACACTTCCCAAAATTCCTTTCTTCCTTTTATCTTTCTCTCTTGTATAAAAAAGTCTTCGCCATACTATTACTATCAATTTTTTTTTTTTTTTTTTGCTGGGATTCTTTTTGTTCATTTGCTGTTGTTGGTAGCTTTTCATTTTCCCCCTACTCTCATCCCGCTTTCCTCTGCTATCCTATTTGTCTCATTCTTTTGTCTCTACTCGTCGCTGTCCCTTGGGTTCTTTGACCTTTCTGTCTCTCGTCTGTCTGTCTTCTGTTTTCTGTCCCTGTCTCTCGTCTGTCTGCTGTCGCCCAAATCCGAAAATTTCGTCTCGTCAACTATCTGTCTCTGCTGTTTACATTTTCTTTTTTGTCACTTTGTCTGGGAAAACTGTTTTTGACCAAATCCCTTGTTCATTAGTGAAATGTATTAAAAAATGTGAAGATTCTTAGTGTCTTTTCAATCATGATTATGGGGCCTAATTATCATCTTAACTTTCCCCTTTGGAGTCTTTTTGACAAGAAACAATAATGTTTTTTGTTGTGTGTGTGGGGGGCCCCGCGCGCGCGCGCGCGCGCGCGGCGCGCGTTGTGTGTGTGTGTTTTGTGGTGTATGTGTTTCATTTGCAGGTGGGTTTTGTGTGTGTGTGTGTGTGTGTGTTTTTGGTGGTGGTTTGGTGTGTATTTGCGGAGTGTATTTGCCGGTGTTATATTTTTGAGTGTGTGTGGTGTGGGGTTTTGTTGTTGTGTTGTGGTGTGTGTGTGTGTGTGTGTGTGATCAGCAACACTGCCGAGACCAAACGGGCCTCCGACGCAGGGAACCACAAGTTGTGCTTTTTTGTGTAGCTTCCCCCTGTTTTTCGCTTCGCCGTCCGTTCAAAAACATTTCCCAAAATATTCAAGACTGTGGACGACAACTTCAACCCAAGGGAAAAATAGAAGCATGTCACATTGGGTAATGTTGCCTGTATACAGTATTGGGATCAAAACGACAATGAACCCCACTGTGATGGAGTTTGTGCCTATTTTTCTCTATTCATGGAAAAACCCAAAAGCTCTTTTTCTCAAGCTAAAACAATTTCATCTGTTACAACCTGGATTGATTCCCAAGCGTATCAAGTGGAGAACTTGGTCTTTGAAAAAGGGGTACCAAACAAGCTGGCTTTCCTCCCCCCTGGCTGCCCACATAGCCTGGATACGATTTTCGATGAAAAAATACTCTTGGAAACGACCAAAAATTTTCTATACATTTTCAGTTATTTACAAGACATGAGTCATCAAAACATTTCGATGGGGGAAGCCCCAAATTTTCTAGAGTGACAATTTAGCGCAAAACTCCGACAATGACACAAAGGGAACGAAAAAGGGGCGACTGTTCCGACGGGTCGGCATCCCCCCGTCATGTCGTAGATCGCAAGCTTGGCGGAAAAAGATCGTAGGCATCCCACAAAATGAAAGCTTACGGACTTGACTTGAATTACGTTTTTGATTCGACATTTTTTTTTCTCACAAATTTTTTGGGAAAATCAAGAAATACCCCGTTTTGGCGGCGAAGATGAAAAAGGGCCCCAAAATTGTTTGGTGCAATCCCATACGGGAAAAAAAGGGGTTTTTTTGTCCAAGGGCATAGAAAATTTCATTGTTTTTATTTTAGTGACGTAACGTAATAATGGTATAGGTTTTTCCGAGGCACTTACATTTAAAAGTTGACACAAAAATAACCCATCCTCAATAAAGGGGAGTAAGGGGAAGGAAACCCCTTAACAAACCGTTTTCAACTGCCCCGGGCAAAGGATAAAAAAGGCTCCAAAATCGATCGTGCAAAATCCCAAATCATTTAAAAAAAATAATTATGGGCTTTTCGGCCCAACCATTTGTGAGAAATAAAATACTTTCATTTGGTGACTTCACACATGACATAATAAGTTATAGGTTTTGAGGCTTCCCATTTGAAAGAGTTGACATAAACTAATCCAAGATTGACAACGGGGGGTAAGGGAAAAGGGGTAACTCCTGAACAGACCATTTCTCTGCTGAGGTCACCCCGAGAGAAGGCCCATTTGAGCACCTGGCTCATGCCCTTCACTTGCTGATGTATTTGTCAGTTTTCCCTTTTGATATTATTCTCCTGAAACATTGCTCCCTTAAATTTTTTGTTGTGGCTAAGCTGTGTTGAATGAACGATTTTTTTTGTGTATGGGAAAAAGCGTCATTAATGAGCAGCGTGGCGAAGAATGCACAGAAAAATTTTATAACATAACACATCAGCCACCACCCAACAAAATATAGGTTCAAAGGGAACTAAATCGTTCCTTTTTTGACAAATCTCCCCCCCCCCTTTTCATATTTTTTTGTCCTTTACCATTCTCTCTAACCAATTACAATCGGATTTAGTTCACAACCCATTTGCAGTCCTTTTCGGCACACAAGTGAATGGGTTTTGAAAAAAAACAATTAAAAAACCTTGAAAAAAAAAAAGGGGCAAAATTCCTGCAAGAAAAAAAAGGGGGAAAAATTCGGTTGGGGTTTTTCCCGGAAAATCTGATTGGAATCGCTCTTTTTGATTTTTAATCAACCTTTTCTTTCAAAACAATTCAAAACAATAAAAGGGCTATGCTGCCCCAACGAATAAACAAACAAATGACATACAAAAAACCCAAGCGTGCGAAAAGAAGAAACTCTTTCCCAATCATGAGAGAGAAAAAAGTGAGTGATTGCTCGTTTTTCGGTTGAATGGTCAAAAATGGTGTTTCGTGGCCGCGAAGAAGACACAAGAGGGCTGGAAAAAATGTCCCTGTTTTTGTTTTGGGTCATTGGTTTGTCCGGCGGCTAGTCATTTCTCTTGGAACTGGTTTCCATTTCCGCCTGCATCCCCCCCCCAACTTCTTCCCTCCCTGCCCCGCCCCTGCATGTGGTAGACATATAAAGCCAGTGTGAGCACAACGCCTGGGGGTGCTCCTGATCCCTTTTACAGTTGGAGGTGGAGAACATTGGGGGTACAGGCCGGCCCCAGCAATGACCCTCTGCACACGGGATTTTCTCTGACAGTTGATTGCACGGGGGCCCAGACTGATGTGGTCTGGCAGTATCCCGGTGTCATTGTGGCGGAGCGTAAAAGCTTCCACTCGGGGGGGTGGGAATGCACCCTGCCCCCGAACCAGTACTAGCCAGTCTATGCACGGTAAACCTGTTGGTTTTTTGGTCCCCGGGAGTCTGAAACCTTTTTTAACGTCTCTGTTTGGCCCAGGAGTTCCATTGAATACCAGCATACTCCGTTGCCGCAATGTGTACCCCCGGGGGTGAAAAAACAACGTTTAAAGCTGTCCATTTTGAGTTGGGAAAGGGTTCCATCAAAGTGTGTTGGGGTTGTGTGGGGTGGGTTTTTGTGTGGTGTGTGTGGTGTGTGGTGGGTGTGTTTTGTGGTTTTGTGTGTGTGGTTTTAAAATTTAAAAACAAAACGCAGACAGACCAAAATTCAACAAATGTGAAAAAATTTTAAATCTATCGATTCACAACTTTTTATAAATTCCCTTGCATATAAAAATATTTTTGAAGATTTTCTTTTGCGCCAAATCAGCGAATTCCATTACAAACGACAAAAAGAAAACTTTTCTTTCAAACAAATGCTGGTCATTTTCAGACAAGGAATAATTATTTCAAAACAAACTTTTAATTTTTTTCCCTTTGGGAGTCAAAACTAATATTTCTACGCGTGAACTGACTTAATTAAATGATTCATTTTGCGCCCAGTATTACAAAAGAAAATTGACTGATTTCTCGTTCTTTTTTTCGAATTGTCCCAAATGTTGGTTAATCTTGGCTGAAAAGAAGGGCCCAAAAAGGTCTCGAAACGCGTCGTGTTTTGTTTTTCATTTTTTTGCCCCTTCTTTTTTTTTTCCTTCCAACATACGGAACATCATTTCTGGTTTAAATTGTGTCATTTTTTCCCCTGCAGTCACCTCACTGTCCTTTTTTTTTCTTTTTTTTTTGCGCGCGCTCTGCACAAATATTGCACAAATACTGCAGATTTTATTTTAACCACAGTAGAAAAAAGGGGTAAAAGGGGGCCCAGCGACAATGCCACAATTCTTGGAGTTGATCTAACGGGAATCATGATCTTTAGCGAATTCATTACAAAAAAAAACTTTTTTTGAAAAAAAAAAGTTAACATTTCGACAGGGGGAAATAATTTTTATGTTTCAGAACTTCTAACTCCTTCCCCTGCTGTAAAAAGTAGTGTTTTTTTTACCCGGGAAATGAATTTAAAAGGGGGGAGGATATAGATTTTTGCCAGTACCTTTCCCCCCTTTTTTTTTCTTCAATTGTTGCTATTTTTCGTTTTAAAACCTCAGGTGACTATGAAAGGACTCACCCTCCACACAACACACACACACACACACACAAAACACAAAAACACACACCCACACACACACACACACACACCCAAGCAGATTTAGGTCCACACACACCAACACACCACACACCCCCACACACACACCCCACACAACAAGAGCAGATTTTTTGTCTTTTTCTTCTTTTTTTTTTTGTCTTTATTCTTTCTTTTCATCTCTCTCTCTCTTCTCTCCTCCCCCTTCTCTTCCTCTTCCCTCTTCTCTCCTCTTCTCTCCCCTTCGTAAGGACCTTTTCCCTATTTTGGGGCAACCCTTTTTTTTTTTTCACAAATTTTTTACGGTTTTGTTTCAATCGTTTCTTTTTTCCTTTTAAACATCACGCCAATGTTAATGGTGAACTTTTTAATGTTTGAAATAGGTGTTTTTTTTAAAAGTTTTTTAAGTCTTAGCGCTAGCCAACTTATCCCTTTAAAGGGCAAGGGGCCGATGAAAAAAAGCATGTGTTTCATACGTTACCCGGAAACTCATCATCATCATCATCATCATCATCACATCATCATCATCATCTCTGTGCGGGTTTTGGGGGTGTTGTGGTGTGTGTGTGGTGTGTGTGGTGGGTGGTGTGTGCGGGTGTGTGTGTGTGGTGTGTTTTGTGTGTGAGAGAGAGACAGACAACAAAGACAGACAACAAGACAGAGAGAGGCAGAGAGAGGAGAGAGTGTTGTGGTAGTATAGCTACGTCTATCAAGGGATTAAGAAGAAAGAAAACAAAAAAAGAAAGAAAGGAAGGAAAAAAAAAAGAAAAAAAAAAGGACGGAAGAAAAAAAGGAAAGAAGAAAGGGCAAAAACGAAAAAGGGAGAAAAGAAAAGGAAGATTAAAAGACAAAAAACAAAGGAAAAAAAGACAAAGGAGAAAGAAAGAAATAGAGAGAGAAAAGATAGGGAGAAAGAAAGAAAAAGAAAGGAGGTGTGAGTATATTAAAAGAGGGATAATCATCCCCATTTAGGGTTCTCATGTGGGGATCCCACATGCGCAGCGCAAGAAAAAGTGCCGTCGTATCAGGCATTAAGTAAAAGAAAGAAAGAAAAGAAAGAGAGAAAGAAATGGAAAAAACGACAAAAATAAAAGGAAGAAAAACAGACAACAACAACAAAAAGAAGAAAAGAAAAAAGAAAAGGAAGAAGAAAAGACGATAAAAGAAGGAAAAAAGACAAAAAAAAAGAAAGAAAGATGAAAGAAAAGAAAAGAAAAAAAAAGTAAAGAAAGAAAGAGAGAAGGAAAAGACAGACAACAGACAACGGGGAAAAAAAAAAAGAAAAAAAGGAAAAACAAACAAAAACCTACAGGCTTGATGACATAAAAAACAAAAACAAATAAATACGTTCTACAATGACGGACAACATAGACGGAAGGGGAGGACTAGGTGTTCAAGTGTGGTGGGGTATATAAGGAGGTTCAAATCATGCCCCCCTTTAGGAGGGCAGGAGGATCTCATCATGCGCTGCGCCCAACAATAACAATAACAGAAATCAAAACAGTAATGCAAATGATAACAGTACTGAATTAACCTAAAATGATGATTTTATTCGACACAATAACTATTCTTTTAGTATTTGGAGGGAACGAAAAAACTGCTTAAATTGGGGGCGATGGTTAGATACGGGTTTCCGAGTGTTTAGGACCGATGTGTTAATCATTTTTTGGGGGAATTCGCTTTATGTCATGCATTTTTGCTCTAATTTGTTTGACGTAATACTGTGATGTCAATACTGGGGATCACCCCCGTGCTTGGGGGAAAAACGACCCGGAACATTTTGGTTTTCTCGGGTGGGGTAAGGTCAGATAAGGTCTTAAAAATGTCAAAAGGGTTTTTAAAAAGGGGTCAATTAATCTTAAAAAGGTCCAAAAAGGCCTTAAAAAGGTTTTCCACAAAAGTCTTAAAAGTCCGATCAAGCCCTTTAAAAAAGGCCAGATAAGGTCTTTAAAAGCCCAATAAAGGCAAAAAAGGGTCAAAATCGGGTTTTAAAAAAGGACAGATAAGGTCTTTAAAAAGTCAGATAAGGTCTTAAAAAAGGTCAATAGGTAAAAAAAAAGGGTCAGACAGCCCTAAAAGGGTCGATATGGTCTTTACAAAGTCAGTAAGGTCTTAAAAAATGTAGATAAGGTCTTTTACAAAGCAATAAGGTTTAAAAAAAAAGTCAGATAAGGTCTTAAAAATGTCAATAAGGTCTTTAAAAATCAATAAGGTTTAAAAAGGCCAGATAAGGGCTTTAAAAAGTCAGATAAGGTCTTTAAAAGGTCCGAAAAGGGTTTTAAAAGGGGTCAGATAAGTCTTAACTGGTCAGATAAGGTTTTTTAAAAAAAGTAATAGGGTCTTTACTTTCTACCTTGCATTCGTTTTTTTAACAAGTCAAAGGTCACATGGATGTTTTTTGTGTAATGTTATTGTCCTGTTCTTATCATGTGCTTCGTCCTATATGTGTTTTTTGTCTAATATTATGTTTTGCCCTACATTTTGTATTTTGCCCAAAGCCATGTTTTGTCCACACTGTCTTTTGTCCAATGCATGTTTTTGCCTACGAAGTATCTTTGCAATCTTTTGTCATGTAGGGTGCCTTTGTATGTGTCATGCATGTAGTGTGCCTTTGATTGTGTCATACAGTAATGTACCTTTTTTATTGTTTCATGCATGTAATGTGCCCCTTTGTATTGTGTCATCATGTAATTGCCTTTGTATTGGGGCAGCATGTAAGTGCCTTTGTATTTTTTGTCATCTTAATTTGCCTTTGTATTACATAGCAACTAAAAACACGATATTAAAATTTTTTTTAATTGTTTTTTTTCTGATGAATAAAATACTTGTACTGGGAATGTTTCTCAACCCGTACCAACAAAAAAAACAAAAAAATTTTTTTTATTTACCCCAAAGGGTCTCTTATTGTTGAAGGGGTTTCCAGAATAAAGTTTTAAAAGGATTTATTTAAATCTTTTTGAAGATTTCACTTTTTTAAACTTTTTATTCCAATGGTTTGTGTCGTGGTGACACATGCATCTTTTACTTTGGGGAATACGACGGGTTACTTTGGATATTTTTATACTTACTGTCTAGACTGGATTTAAACTTACCACATGCCCTAAAATTCTATTTTAAAGCCCTGCAGTCAATCACGTACATGACACTTTAAAAACACGGGTGCTTTTTGACAAATATCTTTTTAACTCAGATATGCAAAAAAAAAAAAGGAGTAGCAATATTTGATTGATTCTGAGAAATGTGACACCATTTCTTTATAGTGTTCAAAATGCTGCGAAAGTAAAAAAAATGCTTTTTGTTAAAATGGATTAAGAGTCTGGGTTTTTTTTTATGGAAAAAAAAAAAAAACAAAAAAAGAGAAGTATGTGCGGGGGTTTAAAAAAACATCCAAAAACACTGGCATTACATAAATGTAGAAGGAAGTAAAAAAATATGATTTTTCCTGAAAAAAAAAACAAGTGATGCTATGCAAAATTTAATGAAATTAGTCTCTGCGGCAATAATCAACGTGATTTTTGAGAAACGTACATATATAATATTCCAAAAAGGGAA
>JAMYXO010008560.1:0-10695 GCA_033310375.1 Conus canariensis
GGGGTTTTAAAATTTTAAAAGGTTAAATTGGGGTTTTAGTGGTTTAAACAGCTGATGTCGGGTTTGAAAACAGGTAAAGCTTTTTTTACCTGTTCCCCAGCTTGGTTAGGCTATGGAGGGGCCTCGTTATACCGTCGAGTCGGAGAGATCCCATCTTCCCACGGACCCATCTTTTTTTATCCATTTTCGGTGGGGGTCCTTGGAAATTTAAAACCCTTAAGCGGGCGAAAGTTTTACCGACTTGTCCCCTCGGGGAATACCCTGCCGGCTTAAAACCCCCTTGGGTGGGGCCCTTGACGGGGGTTAAAACTTGGGGGGGAAACCCAAAAGGGGTTCTGGGTTCCCAAGGATTTAAAAAGGGAATTTAAAAAGGGCTTCCCCTGGCCAAAAACCCAGGGCAACCATTTCGAGTTGGTTTTGGTGGGGGGAAATTTAAAGGGAGAAAAAAAACCCTTTAAAAAAAAGGAGAATGTTTGGGGTAAATTTGGGGAAAGGGGGGTTGGGGTAAATGGGGTTTTTGAATAATTATGGATAAGGAAAATTAAAATAAATTAAAAGGGAAATTGTTTAAAAAATTTTTTTAGTGGTTTTAAGTTTACCCTGCGTGTGTGTGGCCCGGGGGTCTGGCGTGCGTGGGGCGTGTGTTTAAAGCCCTGTCACCGATTCTTTTTTTTTTGGGTCCTGTTGAAATAGCTTTGTTTCTATAACTTTTTTTCTTCTGTCTTTCTGCTGAATTCCTTGTACGGGTTACCCGGGTTTGGTTGGGATAGTAGGGGATCCCGGGGTATTTGGGAGATTTTTTTTTTTGTGGTCATTAAATTTTTACTTTGTCCCCTAAGTCAGCTAGTTCTAAAATATCCCTTTTTCTCTTTATGCCCTTTTCTCTCTCTGGGCCCTATCTTCTCTTTTTCTTTGTTTGGATCCCTACCCCTCTGGAAATGCTAGTGCGGGGTGAATGGGTTTTATCGTGAAAAAAAATATTGTCGAAATTTTTTTCCTCTTTTGGTCTGGGGGTTGGGGGATTGAGTGATCCCCTCCGTTTTCACCACTGCACATTACCTGTATAAAAACTCCCCCCTTCCCGGTTTTACCCCACTTGACCTTTCCAAATCGTATGCTACACAACCCCTTTTTCATACAAAAAAATGTCATACTTCGTTTGGGAAAAAAACGATCAGTTTTAAATGGCCCAAATCGTTTCAAAACTTATGGCTCTTAATAACATTGACTTCCATTGAAAATTTTTTTAGGGTTTTTTTCTTTCCCCGAATTTTTCATGCGTACTGTATGCTTTAAATTCAAATTTATAACAAGAAAAAAAACCAAAAATTAAAACAAAAGAAACAATCAGATATTAAAAAATTTAAAATTTAAAAGGGGGGCCCAAAACACCTTTTGTTGGGCTTTTCCCTTCCCGATGTTTGGATTTTTTTCAAATGTTTGTGCGATAAGCCGCAACCCAAAGGGGCAAAAGGGAAACCGGAAATCTAAGAAATAAACATCCCATTATCCGTTACAAAGGGGATCATTTTCTGCAGCAAGCATCCCTGGAAAAAAAGTCCCAAAATCTTTTCCATAGGATGGAGAAATTCTCCAGTCCCTTTCTGAATTCGGTTTTGGGTTTTGCCAAAAAAAAAGCGGTGAATTTTAGCAAAATTTTCAATTTTTTAAAAATACTACTTCGCTGTCTTATAGGGTAAAGCTTTAAAGGGATTCAAAAAAAAAATCACAAGAATGTTTAAAGTCTGGCAGGGGAACAAATTAAAAACCCAAAACCTTTTTCTGGGAAAGCAAGAGATTGAAAACCCTTTTTACCCTATTTTTGAAAGTTCTCCGTAGTATCCTTGAAAAAATTTTTGTTCGTTGTTTGCTATTTCGAAAGGTTTTCTACGCATTTCCCATGGGACATTTGTTATAAATTTGTGTTTTTTTTTTCAAAAAAGTTACTTTTAAAATTTTGGTTTTTCCCATGCCTTTCTAAAATTTTTAAAAAAACCCTTTTTTTTACCCGGGGATTGTAAAAAATTGTAAAGATGATTTTTTGTGATGTTTTTGGTTTGTTTTGGGTTTTTGGTTTTTTTAAAAATGATTGGGAAAAATTTTTTAACCCACCCCCACCCCTCCTCAATCTCCCCCCCTTTCCCCCCAAAAACCTTTTCCCTTTGCCCAATACCACTTAAGGGGGAAACGTTAAATGAAGACAACAACAAAAACGGGTTAAAATACACAAAATTTAACACACGACCCGTGCGGGAACAACACAAACATAAAACAAACACCCAAAATACACACACACCCCACAAAAAACAAACACCCCAAAACCAAAAAATTGATTATTTTTAAAAACCCAAAGGGAAAAAGGGGTTTTTCCCAGGGGGCCAAAAAGGGGGCAATTTTGGGGGGCGGGGGTTTGGGAACAGGCTCCAGGGAACGGAGGGGGGTCCCAGGGGGTTCTTTCCCAAAAACCTTTTTATTTTTCAATTTTTTAAATTTGAGGGTGAGGGGGTGGATTTGGGGTGTGTTATTCCAAAGGGAAAAATGGTGAAGGGTTTTTTTAAGGGGGTTAAAAATGTGGAAAAAAAAAGAATTTTAAATTGGAAGTTTTTTTATGGAGTGTTTACCAAAAAAGTGGGAAAAAAAGTGAAGCAATGTTTTTTTTTTGTAATTTGTGATAAAGTTAAGAGTGTAAATCCTGTTCCCCCCCCCCCTCCCCGTTTAAAAATTTAGACTAGAAATTTTTGCTCGGGGGAGTTGTTTTTCTGGAAATTTTTTTCCCAACCATGGGACAATAGTTCCTTGTATTGTTTGCCAAAACAATTTCCTTTTAAAACCCCAAAAACGCTTTTGCCTAATACGCAAAAGATATTACATTTGGGCGTACACCCAACACACAAAAACACCCAACACACACACACACACACACACACAAATTTACATTTCTGGTCTAAAGGGAAAATTTCAGGTATATGAAAAGAAACTAATTAGGGAAAGGGCTTGTACATTTCACAGGATTTAAAGATTTGGGAAAAAGGCAGATTTTCAGATGCCGGGTTTTGGGAAAATTAGAAGCCGTTTGTTTTTCCCCCACGACAGGGGTAGAGATTTTTAAACAATTTGGGGGCCCAAAAACAGAGAAGGACTTTCCCAAAGGGATCAAGAAAAAAAGGGAAGGAACATCAGCAGTGAGGTTTTCAGAAGAAAGGAGTTCCCCAAAATTTTTTTACAACTGCGGGACTGGAAAAAAGAAAGGGATGTTTTTTCTGATAGATCCCCTGGGGAAGGGAGAGACAGGCAGCTTTAAAATTGGAATTCGCCTTTTCAGGGAAACCAATAAGTGTTCCGAGAAAAAAAATTTTTGCACTCTCACATCTGGGTTTTTCGGAGAGCAAAGGGGAGCCCATGATTCTGTAAGTGTTGAAATTTTTAGTTGAATTTTTCGGGGGGAAACCCCAAATAAAAAGTTACCCGTATCCCAGTCGGAGAGCTTGAAAAAGACAAACTGGGTTTTTTTTTTCAGCATCGGTTGATAAAAAAAAGCGGATCCCTTTCCTGTTTTTAAAGTTTAATGAAAGTACAAAGTACAGCATAGTTTTTGACTGTGTTTCCATAGACAACTTTTTGCCCAGGTAGAAAACAAATTCCTGACTGTTAAACCCCGCCGTGGCGAAGTGGTTAGGTCGCAGACCCCCGGGGGATCGTGGGTTCGATTCCCATCGGGGTCATTGGGATTTTCTGCCCGACCGGCTCCTACCCAAGTTGAGTTTGCTCCCGGGGCTCAGTTGGGAAGACTGAACCACACAGTCGGTTTTCATCTACTTAATGGATGCGTCTTGAAGTGTTGCCAAAATTTCCCGACCAAAAACCAGGGTTCTGTATCTCTCGAGCCTGGGGACTCCGGATACATCATGAAAAGGGAACGTATAAACAGCCCTGTCTGCAGTCTCAGACCGGAATGGGAAACCTAGCATCATCTTATCATCCCATTTTCTCGATCAGCAAAAAAGTCCCAATTTTGTGGTCCTTCATGCCCTGCCCATGGGGGCCTCAATTTCGGGACCTCTTTACGTCTGTTGGGTTGGTTTTTTTTCCTCGGGTCCCGATCGGCGGTCCCTGGGGGTGTCGTTGCGGACGTGGGGCGCCCCCCGGAGGGGAAACTCACTCAACCGCCCCGCGACAACAATTATTGTCGTCAGTAGGGGGCTTAGTGTGGGGTCCGCGTATGTTGGATCAAACAGGCCCACCCGAAAAACCCCGAAATGACTCGGGAGCAATGTAGTTCTCCTCCCTTGCCTCTTGACGACTTACATTGACTGCTCCTGTGATTGCCGTGCCGGGCTGCGGGGGACTGACCCGGGGTGTACTTGGGCGGGGTTCGGAATAGCGGCGTGGGGCAATCCCCTGAAGTGACACAGAAATGGGACAAAAAAAAAACAAAATCGCACCAGAGATAAACTAGCTAGTAACCTATGATCTTTTAATTAGGCTAGTAACAATCTCAGTTTTATCATCATCATTTTCAATTTGTTTTCCCCATCCGCTCGAAACATCCCTATACAATCTCTCAACCGCACTTAAAGAGCCAAAATCTGATGGAGTAGGGGAGTTAGCAGTGCAGTCATCTGCAAAAAAATATATAGGGGCCTGACAGATGAATGACGTGCTAAAGGGGTTGTGTCTCAAAGAAAAAACATGACAGTCCCGACAGAACCCTGTGGCACATCACTTTTCGCCCAGATGGAGCTGACCTCGTGGCAATGACCACAGACTGGGTACTGCCAGTTAAATAAAAGGGTAAACCAGTCCCGAACCTTCCATACAGCCCGTGCTGTTTTCCCATGGGGTCAAAGCTGCTGATATGTCAACAGTGACAAAAGACACACCCCATTGTCTACTCTTGAAGGGTCATTGACCAACGCGGGAAGCAGTTTCGTCTGTGACACTTACTTCTGACTGAAACGGGTCAACGTTTAAAGATTCAAGGCTGTAAAGCTGTTTTAGAAATGGTTTCCAATACCTTTACAAAAATGGGAATTGGAGACTGGACGATAGTTCTCCAGACAGTTTGTGTCCTGTTTCCTTCTTCGAAGGGCCCTCACAAGAATATTTTTTTAAACACTTATGCATTTTTAAACCCAAAGATATCAGTGACAAAAGGGGGAAATTTTACCTAAAAAATCAAAAAGGGTTGAGGCAGGAATGGGTCAGGTCACAGGGCTTTTTTTTGGCATGTTCTTTTAATATCTCTTTACACAGATCTCAGATAGAGGCTCAATTTTTTTTCAAACAGTTACCAAGAACACAACAGCATCAAAGGGCAGGGGGTAAAATTTGGGGGAAAGCTGCTTCGATCTGTTCGCTCTATCTTGCTAACAAAACATTTATGAATTTTTGGGGAAAATACTCGGGGGGGTAATAAAGAAGCCAGTGATCCTGCTTTGCTCAAAAACGATCAAGAGGGGGGAAATTCCTGATTCACACCTGCTATCTTAAACAAGGTTTAGTTTTTTTTTTGCTTTCGTATCATGTTGTAATAGACCTGTTTTGCCCTATATTTCTCTGTGAATAGTCAAACCCAAACCCCGCCATGCACGCTCAGCAGTACGCCGTAGCACTTCAGCAATGAATTACACTAGAGTCATCAAGGGCGGATGTACGGTCTGATATCTGTGCATACAATGAGAGGGGCATGTTGTCAACACACACACACACCGCAGGCATGGAGTTATAGGGTTTAAATATGATGTTCAGATAAAGAAGGTCTGATGGAGGGAAGTAATGATATGTTTGGACACATATGAGCGGATAGTGCGAGCGAGCAGAGGTTGCGATAGGCTGCGAAGTTTAGCGGTGGGTATTGGCGGTGATATCTAGTTTATTCATTTATTGTGTTGCTACAACCATCTTCTAAAAACAGAGTTAAAAAGAAAGAACAAAATTCTTCATAGTAGCTTGTTTCCTTAGAACAGGATAAATCAAACACATCACAGAAACACTCGGTTGGTGATTAACTCTCAATCTAAAGTATGAACCTTTAGGCAGGGAAGGTACATTCAACCATTAGTGCAGACACCTAGATATTTTTCCAAGAACAGCGCTTTTAGTTGCTCCATTGCAGGATCAAGGGATTGTCATAAATTGACCATTGATTATCACCAACACTAATCAATATTTTCGTATTTATTGTAATGAACACACACACACAAAAAGGATACTTGGTGTTTCTTAGGGGAGTAAAAGATAAGTGCTGGAGGTTTGGGTTTTAGGTGTATGTTTGAGAACGAGTATAGGAGGGCAGGTACGCAAATAGAGACAAAGAGGTATGTAAATAAAATGGAATGGGGGAGTATAATATAATAAATACAAAAGTGAGGTGATAAAGTATAGGATGGTGGGTATTTTTAATTGGTGGGGTGTCTTTAAGGATGTTTTACTGGGTGATATATAGGAAAATTAAAGCAAAAATGGTAAGGGAAGTGTAAGTGTTATGTATGATTTCCGGGTGGGGGGTTGGGGTTTTGGGGTGGGGGTTTTGGGGGGTTGGGGGGGGTTTTTGGGGGGGGTGGGGGGTTTTGGGGGGGGGGGTGGGGGGGTGGGGGTTTTGGGGTGGGGGGTTGGGGGGTTGGGGGGGGGGGGGGGTTTTGGGGGGGGGGTTGTTAAATTTGGGGGGGGAAGGGGGGGGGGGTTGGGGGGGGGGGGGTTTGGGGGTTTGGGGGGGGGTTTTGGGTTGGGGTTTTGGTTGGGGTTTTTTGGGGTTTTGGGGTGGGGTTGGGGTTTTGGGGTGGTTTAAAGGGTTTTTGGGGGTTGGTTTTTGGGTGGTGGGTTTTTTTAGAATTTTTTTTTAATTTTTGTTAAATTTTGGGGTGTTTGGGGTTTTTGGGGTTTTGTTTTTAAATTTTATTTTGTTTTGGGTTTAAATTTTTTGGGGGGTTTTGGGGGGGGGTGGGGGGGGGGGGTTTTAGGGTGGGTTTTTGTAAAGGGGGGGGGGGGGGGATTGTTTGTGGGGGGTTTTGGGGGGGGGGTAAAGGGGGGGGGGTTTTGGGTTTGGGTTTTGGGGGGTGGGGGGGTTGGTTTGGGTTGGGGGGTTTTTGGGGAGGGGGGTTGGGTTGGGGGGAAAAATTTTTTGTGGGGGGTTTTGGGGGGGGTGGTTGGGGGGGTTTAGGGGGGGGAAATTTTGTTTTGGGGGTCTTTTGGGGGTTGGGGGGGGTGGGTTGTGGGTTGGTTGGGTTTTTGGGTGGGGGGGGGGTGTTGTTGGGTGGTTGTTGGGGGGGTTTGGGTTTTAAATTTTTGGGGGAAGGTTGGGGAAAAAAAGGGTTTTTTGGGGGGTGGGGGTGGGGGGGTTGTGGGGGGGTTTGGGTTTGGGTGTGGTTTGGGTGGTTTGGTTTGGGGGGGGGTGTTGGGGTTGGGGGTTTTGGGGGTTTTTTTGGGAGGGGGGGGGGGTGGTGTTTTTGGGTTTGTGGGGTGGGGGGGGGGGGGGGTGGGGGGGGAGGGGGGTTTGGGGGTGGGGTTGTGGTGGGGGGGGGGGGGGGGTTTGGGGGGTGGGTTTGGGGTGGTGGGGGGGGTGTGGGGGGGGGTTTTTGGGGGGTTTTGGGGTTTGGGGGTTTTGGTTTGGGGGGGGGTGTGGGGGGGGGGGGGGGGGGGGGTTTTAGGGTTTAGGGTGGGGGGGGGGATGGGGTGGGTTGGGGTTTGGGGGGGGGGGGGGGGGGGGGGGGGGTGTGGGGGTTTGTTGTTTGGGGGGGGTGGGGGGGTTTGGGGGGGGTGGGGGGGGGTTGGGGGTTTGGGGGGGGGGGGGGGGTGGGGGGGGGTGGTGGGGGGGGGGGGTGGGTGGGGGGTGGGGGGGGGGGGTTTGGGGGTTTTGGGTTTGGGGTTTTTGGGGGGTTTGGTTGGGTGGGGGGGGGGGGGTGGGGGGTTTGGGGTTTTGGGGGGGGGGGGGGGGGGTTGGGGGGGGGGGGGGGGGGTTGGGGGGGTTTGGGGTTTTTTTTTGGGTTGGTTTTGGTGGTTGTTTTGTTTTTGGGGTTTGTGGTATTTGTTTTTAGGGGGAGGTAATGGTTAATTTATGATGGGGGGTTTTGTTTTTATTGTGTTTGGGTGTAGGTTTGGGTTATGTTGGGGGGTGGGGGGGGGAGGGGGAATTGTATGAGAAGGGTGGGGAATGAATGTTGAATGTGGTGGAGTATAGGATATGAGTTTTTGTGTTACTATTTTGAAGGGTTGTTTATTGTTTGGGGGAGGGAGGATTTGGAATGGCGGGGGAGGAGTTGGTGGAGGAAGGGGGGGTGTAGATAGTTGATTTTGTATGAGATTGGATGGAGTTATTGAGTGGCAATCAGTTATGGTGTGGATGGGTATGGGAGTAGAGGGGGAGTAGTTAGAGATGAGGGGCAGCGGGGGTGGATCTGGGGTGTGGATATCTGACGGTGTCTATGATAATATGGGGGGGGGGGGGGGGGGGGGGGGGGGTGGGGGTGGTGATTTTGGGTAGAGTTTTAAGAGATGTTGATGTGGGGGTTTGGCATGGGTGGGATAGTTTATGAGTTTGTAAAAGGGAGCTGGGGGGGTGGGTTGGGGTTATGGAGGTAGGAGGGTAGGTTTATGGTGAGGGAGTGGGAGAGGGTGTGGGGTTGGGGTGTAGAGGTTTTGAAGGTGGGGGTGGGTAAATGGAGGGGGGTGGGGGAAGGGGTGAGGGTTTGGGTGGTTATATAAGTATGGGATTAGGGGGGGGGTTTGTGAAAATGGAGTTATGTTGATATTGTTTTGGTTTTTTTTGGTGGGTGGGATAGAGGGAGTAGGAGGAAGAGTAATATAGATAGATGAGATGTATGTGAGGAGAGTGGGTGATGATGGTGTAGTGAGATGTTGTGTTGTAGTGTGTTTTGGTGGATGTGGGGGGGGGTTGGGTGGGGGTGATTGGATGTGTGGTGGGGGGTTGTTGGGGTGTGTTTTGGTGGGGTGTGGGGGTGGTTTTTGTGGGGGGTTTATTGTGGTTTTGTTGTGTTTTTGGGGTGGGGTGGTTTTTTTTTTGGGGGGTTTTGTGTTTTTTGTTTTTGTTTTGAGGGTGGGGTGATGTTAGTGGGGTTAGGGGGGTGGGTTGGTGTTTTTTAGTTGTTTTATTTTATTTTTGATGGGGGTTTGTTGGTTGAATTTGTGGTGGTTGTGGTTGGGGGGGGGGGGGGTGGGGGGGGGGTGGGGGGGGGGGGGGGGGTGGTTGGGTGGGGGGGGTGGGGGGTGGGGGGGGGGGTTGTGGGGTGGGGTGGGTGGTGGGTTTGTTGTGGTTGGGTTGTGGTTTTTGTTGGTGGGGGGTGTTGGGGGTGTTTTTTTATTATTTTTAGTTGATTTTTGTTTTTTTTTTTTTTTTGGGGTATGGGTTGTGGTGGGGTGGGTTGTTGGGGTTTAATTTATGAATTTTTTTTATAATTTAAGGGGATGGGGGTGGGGGGAGGGGGGGGGGGGAGGTTTGTATTTGGTTGGGAGTTTTGGTATGGAGGGGGGGGGGGGTGAATTGGTAGACATATTGGATGTGGGGGTAATGGTGGAAAATGGAGAGATTATAGGTTAGTTTATTGGGGAATGTGGGGGTGGGGGAGGGTGTTGGGGGGGGTGGGGTGGGGGGGGGGGGGGGGGGGGGGGGGGAGAAAAAGAAAATAATATAATGGATGAAAGTTAATGATATTTTTTAAAATGATTATATATTTGAAGTTTTTGTAAAGTTGTTGATTGTTGTATGTTCAGAGGATTTGAGGTTTTTTTGTATTGTCTGGGATGTAAAATTAGGTAAATGTGTATTGTACTGCATGAGTTTTTTTATGAGTTGTATATGTTTAATGAGTGATTTAATTTGGTTGTGTGTTGGAGGAGAGGGGTGGGAGGATGTTGTGTGTGGTTTGGGTGAGGTGTGTGGTTAGTTTTGTGTGGGTGTTTGTAGTTATGGATGTGGGGTTGTGTTATTATGGGTGGGTGTTTGGCGTAATATGAATAATTTTTATTTATGTAGTGTTGGAGAATGGGTGATTAAAAGGGGGATGGGTGGTGGAAAATTAAAGTTTATTAATTTTATTTTGTTGGTTTTTAGTATTATTGGTATATGGTAAATGTGTGTTAGATTTATATTTGTATATTGGGGGATGGTAAGTTATTGTGAGGGAATATGAAAAGGTATGTATTGGTTTATATGTGGGGGGAGGTTAGGTTGAATATTTTGTTAATGGGATGTGGGGGTATAGATATATATTTATAATATTATAATATATATATATATATTTAGTATATATAATATATATAATTAAGATAGGATAGGATTAATAGGGATAATTAGATAGATAGATATATATATATATTGAAATATATATATAAATATATATATATATTATATATATATAAATAGATAGGAATGTTTGATGGTTTTGTGGGAAGTTTGTGAGGTTTGATGGCTAGGCTGTGTGGGGGGAAATTAATGCAAAATTACATAAAGCACACGGTACATATCCTGAGAAAAAAAAGTATAAAGAAACATTATGAACACACACATACATAACAGTTATAAAGTAAAGTTTCTTCCATGAAGACAACTTTGTAGTAACACCACTGGTTTTAGGGGTTGTTTGGGGGGTGGTGGGGGGGTTTTTGGGGGGGGGGGGGGGGGTGGGGGGGGGGGGGTTTTGGGGGTTTGGGGTTGGGTGTTGGGTGGGGGGGGGGGGGTTT
>JAMYXO010008561.1:0-10695 GCA_033310375.1 Conus canariensis
GGAGATGGGTGTTTTAAAAATCTAGAAAAAACAGTCGCTGCCGGGGCAACGAAATAATGTATATCAACAGGGCCCCCGCGCGCGCACACACACGCACCAAAGCACCACCACGCACGCACGCACGCACCACCAACACACACACACACACACACCCCAAAACCCCGCGCGCGCGCATGCACACACACGCACCACAAACACCGTGCGTGCACACACATAATCCTCTCCTCTCTCTCTCTCTCCCCTCTCTCTCTTCTCCTCTCTCTCTCTTTTCTCTCTCCTTTTCTCTCCTCTTCTCCTCTGTTTTTTCTGTCGGTCTGTCTGTCTCTCTTTTTTCTCTCGTCTCTCTTTTTTCTCTTTCTCTCTCTCTGTCTCTCCTCTCTTCTTCCACTTAACCCCTCTACTTTAGACATGACATCAAAATCAACGAAGTTCAAAACAATCCTGTTTTGGAAACATAGCCCCTATGTACAGACCTCAATTTCACAAAACAGTCTTGGGACAGAGGTTTCCCATGTACAGACGTTCTATGTAAGCCCCCTATATGCAGACGCTCTATGTACAGAGGGTTCCCCAAATTTCAACGTTCTACAGACGCTCTATTTACACACGTTTTTAAAAAACAGACGCTCAAAGGGACAGACGTTCATGTACAGATGGTTTTTATGTACACACGCTCGTTGGACAGACGGGCAATTTTACAGACGCTCTATGTACACACGCTCTTTACAGACGCTCATTGTACAGACGCTCTATGTACACACACTCAATTTTACACATGCTCAAAAGTACAAAAACGCAAAATTTTACACACGCCTATGTACAGACGCTAAAATTTTACAGACCTTTAAAGTCAGACGCTCATTGTACACCCGCTCTATTACAGACGCTCTAACCACAGACTCCATTGTAAAAGACGCTCCCAAAGTGCAGACTCTCATTATACAGACGCCTAAGTACAACGCTCTATGTACAGACGCTCTAAGGGACAGATGCTCATTGTACAGACGCTCTATTACAGACGCTCAAGTCGACGCTCTATGTACAGACGCTCATTGTTTCAGGGCGCTCTATGTACAAAACGCTCTTATACAGACGCCTATGTACAGACCTCTATGTACAGACGGGCTTGGAAAAAACGCTCATTTTAAAAAACGCTCTATGTACCGGGCGCCCCTATCTACAGACGCTCAATGTACAGACACTCCCTTGTAAAAGACCCCCTCATTGTACACACCCTCATTGTACAGACGCTCTATTAAAAGATGCTCATTTTAAAAGACGCCTATGTACAGACGGGCTATGTACAGACGCTCATTATACAGACGCCATTGTACAACGCTCATTATACGACCTCTATCTACAGACCCTCTATGTACAACGCTCTATGTAAGACACTCATTACAGAAGCCATTGCATTGTACAACTCTCATTGTACAGACCTCATTGTACAAAACGGGCTATGTACAGACGCTCTATGTACAGACGCTCTATGTACAGACGGTCTAGGGACAAAAGCTTTATTGTACAGACGCTCATTGTACAGACGCTCTATGTACAGACGCTCATTGTACAGACGCTCTATGTACAGACGCTCATTGTAAGACGGTCTATTACAGACGCCTATTAAAAACGCTCTATGTACAGACGGCTATGTACAAACGCTCATTATCAGACGCTCATTGTACAACGCCATTGTACAGACGCTCATTGTACAACGCTCAAAGGGACAGACTCCCTTTTGTGCAGATGGAGAAACGGAATGTTTTTTCGTCCTTTTCCCCCGCACCAATTAAAACAGTCCGATTGCAGTCATTTCTGGTTTTCAATCTGCTCCAGTTTTTGCCCACACCTTTGTAGACCAGGACAAGGATTGCTTCAAACACAATGCAAACAGACATTACATTTTCGACAAACACTCCTCAGACGAATGACAATTACATGTTCGACAAACACTTCCAATGTAATGACAATTACATATTCGCAAACACTTCTCAACAAATGACAATTACTTTTCGACAAAACTTCTCAGATTAATGACAATTACTTTTTCGAAAAAACACTTCTCAACGTAATGAAATTACATTTCACAAACCTTCTCAGATGTAATACAATCATATTCGACAAACGCTCCTCAATAATGAAAATTACATGTTGGACAAACGCCTTCAACAAATAAAAGAAAACCCACAAACTAAAAGTCAAGACTCCCTGAGGGCTGTCAGGGGCAAACGGGCCCGATGGCCCAGCCCCCTGGCTACCACTCTGAACGATTGATGCCCTCCCCCCCCCCCCCCCCTCCCCCCGCCCCCCCTTCCCCCCTACCCCCCCCCCTCCCTTTTTGAAAACCTTTGAGATGATGTGGGGTGTGTTATGAATCCTCCACTTGCTGCAGCCAACAACTCTCTGCCTGTGATTGGAGATCCAGGTCACTTCTTTGCCCACCCCACCCCCAACCCACACCCCATTTTGCACACACTCCTACGACCCCCCCTCCCCCCCTGCTTCCACTCCTCTCTCTCTGTCTCTGTCCTCCCTGTCTCTTTCTCTCTCTCTCTCCTTTTTCTCTCTTTTGCCTGTTTTGTCTGCCCTGTCTGTCCTGTCTTTTTTTCCCCCTTCTCTCTCTCCCCCCTCTCTCTTCCTCCTCTCTCCCATCTCTCTCTCCTCTCTCCGTTTCCCAATTTTTTCTCAATGTTTTGACCAAGAAATGACTGGCACTCTTTTCCTGTTCCTACACTCTAAGCTGTCTGATTAAGAGCTTGCAGTTCACAGATGGTTCTTACCTGGTTGAACTGACGAACAGCAAAGAGAGGACTGATAACAAGTTCAATTCACCCCATCAGCAGAGAGGTTCGACTCGGTTAACTGCTGAACAGCAAAGGAGGATGAAAACAGTTCTTTTTCACTCCCACACAAAGATCCCTAAATAACCTCCACGAAATAATCCACCAACCACAGAATTTTTCCCCAAATCATCAAATCCAATGTTTGAGAATCATTGGGGTGAACCAAATCACGAACAGGAGAGTTCAAAAGGCAAACACAAATATTTAGAACACCGTTAAAAATCAAGAACCCTTCCAAAGAATGGGGAACTGGTTTTTTTTACAGCCAATTGAAACGCTTGAAAACTTTAAAAAAGGGTTTTCTGGAAGCTTCTTGTACTTTCAGTCCGATGCGGTCCTCGAGGGGGCTCTAAAAATCTGTCTCCCCCTTTGCGTGCCCTCGCACATACAATATTTAATAGACTTACGTCACTAACTTAAGTTTACTTTTGGGGTTCAACTACTAAACGGGAAATTCACCAATTTTCCACTGTGAAACATTTGAAAAAAAGGGTTGACAAATCCTTTTTAGCGCAGAAACAAAGAAATGGGCACCTAAGTGTTTAAGGGCAGGCAAAACTTTTTCCCCATCAGGTTTAAATGTCCTTCCCCCACACTTTTAGGGGACATTTTGTTTCCCGTGGTATCGCAAATCGGGGATTCGTTGAAGGGGATGTGGTGGCACGCTCGGAGGGGGGGCTCTCACCCGGCTCCGCACGGGGCCCATTATTTCGTCAGTAGGGACTTAGTGGGGTGGTGCCTGCATATATTGGATGGGAACAGGTCCCCACTAAACACCACCGAAGTAACTCGGCAGCAGTCTGTCTCCTCCGGGGGGTTTCTCTTCACTGCAAACAAGAAATGGGCACCCCAGTTTTCAAAGGGCAACTAAAAAAATCTTTTTTTCAGAACAACACAAAAAAATGGCCACCTCCATTTTCAAAGGGGCGACAAATGGTCTTATTACTCAAGACAAGAAAGGGGCATCTGATTTTCTACAATTGGGCAGAAACTGTTTTCACGCAAGAAAAAAAAAAAATGGCGTTTTCCAGTTTTCTACAGGAGCAATAGAAAATCAGCTTCCTTTCAGACAAGCAAGGTGTCTTATTCATTGCACGAACAAGAAATGACCCTTTTCATGCCTAAATGGGGCGCAGGATCGGTGTCACTGCAAAAAAGGGCACGTCCATTTTCCTACACGGCGAACAAATGCCTTTCCCCATCGCATGTTGGGGGCACGTGGCATAAAGGGAAATCGATCATGACACAATGTGCGGCATACAGGGGGGGAAATGAGTCGCTAAAAATTTTCCCAAAAGAAAGTGGATGACAACTGACTCAGATGGGAGTCTGCAATTTTAGGGGGCCCGTCGCCCGGACACACACGAACCCACACGCACCCCCCCCCCCCCAACCCTCCACACCCACACACCAAAAAAAAAAGGGCCCCCAGACACCACACACATACGCGGGCACGCAACACGCTCAACACACCAACACACACACACACACACACACACACACACCACACACACACACACACACCAACCCCCCCCCCCAACCCCCCCACACCCACACAGAAAGGCACCCAGGCAGCCCCAACACGTACCAGGCACTCAAGCACGCTCGAAAAACACCCCCAAACAACACACACACACACACACACACACACACACACCACACACACACACACACACCCCCCGCCGCGCGCGCGCATCACGCCCGCACGAAAAGCACCCGAAACCATGCACGACGCACGCACACAACCACGCCACACACACACACACACACCAACAAAACATAAAAACCGCACAGGACGCACAGACTACCATTTCCACGCGCCCGACGAGAAAGAGCTGGAAAGTAGCCGCTATGACGTTGCTGCCACAGAAACTTTGAAAAAGCAAAAAAAGAGATTTTTGTAAAAAAACAAACGGTGGCGGGTTTGACCACAGAGAGAGAGAGAGAGAAGAAGAGAAGAGGGAGGATAGAGAGAGAGAGAGAGAGAGGAAAAGGACAGAGAAACAAAGAGAGAAGAAAGAAGAGAGAGAAAGGAGAGAGGAAGAGAGAGAGAGAGAGGGGAAGAGGAGAAGAGAGAGAGAGAGAGTGAGAGAGAAAGACAGACAACAGACAACAAGAGAGGTGGTGTGTGTGTGTGTGTGTTGTGTGTGTGTGTTTGTCAGGATGGGGAAAGGTGTAAGAGGGGTGGGGGGAAAGGTGAAAGGGGAGAGAGGGAAGAAGGGGAAAACAAAAAATTGTTAGTGTCGCAACAAAATGCAAGTTGATAGAGACCAGGTTTTTGAACTTTTTTTGCGTACGTGCATGCGTGCGTGCGTGCTGCGTGCTGCGTGCGTGGGGTGGTGTGTGTGTTGTGTGGGGTGTGTTGGTGTGTGGGGTGTGTGTGTGTTGTCTTTCTGTCTGTCTGTCGTCTGTCTGTCCTTCCTCCCCTTCCTCTCTCTCTCTCTCTTCCTCTCTCTCTTCTCTCTCTCTGTATTCTATATGCGTGACTGTGGTTTCCCTTTGGGTGCCCCCTCTGTCACTCTGTCCGTCTGTCTGTCAGTCTGGCTCCCTCTTGTTTTGGTGTGGGTGGCGTGTGTGTTTGGTTTTGTGTGTGTGTGTTGTGGTGTGTGTGGTGGTGTTGTGTTGGGTGTTTTTGGTGTTGGTGTGGTGTTGTTGGAGTGGGGTGTGTGTGTGTGGTGTGTGGTGGTGTGTTGTGTGTGGTGTGTGTGTTTTTGTGATGTGTGGTTGTGTGGATGTGTGTGGGTGGTGTTGAGTGTGTGTGTGTTTTGGTGTGTGTGTGTGGTGTGTGTGTGTGTGTGTGAGTGTGTGTGTTGTGGGGGTGTGTGTTGGTGTGTGTGTGTGGGTGGTGTGTATTGTTGTGGTGTGGGGTGGTGAGTGTGGTGGTGTGTGTGTGTGTGTGTGTGTGGGGGTGTGGGTGTGTGGTTGTGTGTTGTGGTTTTGTGTGTGTTGTGTTTTGTGTGTTTGTGGGTGGTGTGGGGTTGGGGTGGTGTGTGTTTTGTGGCGCGCGCGCGCGGCCCTTTAAAAGCTCACCTTTTTACTCTGCCTCTCTCTCCTCTCTCTTGCCCTCTCCGTCTCTCAGCCCGTGCTGTCTGCTGTCTGTCTGCTGTCTGTCTGTCTGTCTTCTCCCCTCCCCTCTTCTCTCTCTCATCCTCTCTCTTCTCTCCCCTCTTCTTACTATAGCACAATTCTTGAAATCTTTTTTAAACTTTTTTTGCGAAACAGGAACACAAAAGGGGGTCGCCCCTTTGCGCGCGCGCAACCCACAAACACACACACACACACACACACACACACACACACACACCACACACACCCACACCACCACACACAACACACAACAATCTCTGTCTTTCTCCTCTCTCTCTAAAATCATATTATATATATATATATATATATAAAATAAACTAATAAATCCGGGGGATAATCCCGACACCTTTCCCAGCACTTCGAGCAGCTTGGTTTTTTGCAATACCGCAAGAAAAATTAAATTTATAAACAAAGCTTGTTTTTTTGTCTTGATTGAAGAAATAGGGGAATAAGCTTCATATCGCAGTGGTAGATCTTCTACCAACAACATATTGCTTGAGGGGTGAATGGGAAAAATAAAATAAATGTTTCTAAAAAGACCTCAGCAACTTATAGTCTCCCCCTTTTTGTCTCCCTCCCTCCCCCTCTCTCTCTTTTTTTCTCTCCTTTTCTGTCCGTCTGTCCCTCTTTCTCTCTCTCTCCCCCAATTCTCTCTGTTTTTTTTCTCTCTCCCCCCTCTCTCTCTCTTTTTTTCTCTTTTTCTTCCCCCCGTCCCCGTCTGCTGTCTGGTCTCTCGTCCCTCTATTATCTCCCCCCCCCCCTCTCTCTTCCTGTTTTTTGTCTCTCTGTCTGTCGTCTCTCACGTTTGTCTGTCCTCCTCTCTTCCTTTTCCCCTTTTCCCCCTCCCCCCTTCCCCTCTCCCCCTCTTCTCTCTCCCTGCCGCTGTGGAGAACCCCACCAGAGGGCACCCAAGAGAGGAGACGGGCGGGGCACACCTAGTCAGTGATCTTTTCCGACTGTGGAGAACCTCACACGTGGGACACCAAGACAGGGGAACAACGGGCACACCTGGTCAGTGATCTGCCACTGTGGGGGAACCTTGCCTGTGGGTCACCAAGACAGGGGAAAGGGCGGACACCCTGGCAGTGATCGTGCCGACTGTGGGAACCTCACACGTGGGTCAGCCAAGACAGGAATCGGACGGACACACCTGGGAGTGATCTCAGTTGAGTTGTTGGCCTGCTTGTTTTTTTTCACCCACTATTGGGTTATTCTCTATTTTTTGCTTTTTTTCTTTTTCCCTTGGAGCAAAATTACCCCACTTGTTACTGCATATTTCATACGTCATTCTGTGTTTGTGTTCAGACTGAAGAAGACCCACTGTCGGGTTTTTCCCGGGGGTGCTTTCCCGGGCAACAGAGTGGCACAGAGAGAGAGAGAGAGAGAGAGAAGAGAAGAAGAGAGAGAGAAAGAGAGGGGAAAAGAGAGAGACTGGGCTGACCTGGGTAATGAAAAGAAATGACGTCTCGCCCGCCCCGCCCGCCTGCCAAAAACAGCAGGGAGGCTTTCACTGGGTTTTTGGGCCCGTCCCTCCCTGTATGTGCGCCGACAAAATTGCATAAGTCAACATGCCAGGCACGCGCGCTCGCGCCGCGCACGTCGCACGCTACCCCACACGCACGACACACGTACGCAGCACCACACACACTGACGCACCAAAGAAAAAGCCCACACCACTCCTTCACGGGCACTCTCTTCTCTCTCTCTCTCTCTCTTTTCCTCCTCTCTCTCCAAAAACGTTCACTCAATGCGCGCGCGCTGTTTATGTTTGCTCGTACTTTCTCGTATACGAATGTGTCTGTCTGTCTTCCCCAAATGTCTGTCTGTACGAGGTTTTTTATGGTCCGAACGCACAACGCGCGTTTGTAGTTTGTGCGTGTCTGTGTGTGTGCGTGCGTGTGCTGTTCGCGCGCGTTTTTTTATATATAATATATATATAATATAAATATATATAATAAAAATTTTATATATATATCGGGGGTCGGGGGGCGTGCGTGCGGCGTGCGTGCGCGTGCGCGTCGCGTGCGTGTGTTGGTGATACAGAGCGAGTAAAAGTGCCACGCGTGTTTTGTGTAGCGGTATGTGCATGGGTTCCGAGCGCGTGCGTTTTCTCTCTCTCTTCTCTTCTCTCTCTCCTTCTCCCCATCTTCTCCCCTCTCTCATCTCTCTCTGTATATCTATCGTCTGTCCCTTCTATCTATCTATCTATGCCCACTATCTTCTTTTCAAACATCTATCTATCTATCTACATCTACTACTCTATATCTATCTATCTATAATATATATATATATTAAAAAAATGTTTGTGTGTGGGGTGTGTGTGTGTGTGTGTGTGGTGTGGTGTGTGGTGTGTTCATCTACCTGTCGTCCGTCTATCTGTAGCCCTTTTAGAGGTCGGCGCGCGTGCTGTTTGTGTGGTGGCGTGGTGCGTGTGTCTGGTCTGTGTCTGTGTCTGTCGTGTGCGTACGTCGTGCAATGTTGTGCGTTGTAATGTTCGTCTGTTTGTTTATTTGTTGTCTTTGTTGTCGTGTCTGTCGTGTGATAACATAAACAAGGTGTTATAAAACTGCATCAACTCTTATCCGCTGAAAGACAGGATGTCATAAACGCGTCGCCCCACGTCTTTTCCCTTTCCCCTACCCTTCTACTTCCTTTCAACGGGGCCCTACCATTGTCTTTTGTGTGTGTGTGTGTGTGTGGTGTGTGTGTGTGTGTGTGTGTGTGTGTGTTTGTGTGCGTGGTGCTTTATGTTGCGTGGCGCGTCCTGATCTATTGTCTGTTTAGGGCTGACTTATTCTGTTTTCGAAATCTGTCTGAGTCGTTTAGGGCAGACTTTTGTCGTTTTGGTCAGATCTTATGCCTGTTTAGGCGATCTGTATGTTGTTGTCAAGTCTGTCTTAATGTCTTTTTAGGTCAGATTTGTATTCTTTTTAGGTCGATCTGTATGTCTGTTGTCGAAGTCTGTCGTATGTTTTGTTTAGGTCTGACTGTGGCGTTTAGAGCTGTTCCGCAGATTACCGGGCGAAGGTTGAAACAAATAGATACGACCCCACCCTCCATGATCTCCCACCATGGTCAAGGGTCCGCTGCCTTGCAGGGTGCCTGGAAAGGCAAAAAGGGTACGGGAGTAAAACCCCTAACAAAAATCTGGAGTGGAGCCCCCAAGACGGCTTGGGGGAGGACTCCATCATCCTCCGCAGCTCCTGCAGTCCAGTCGTGGTCAAGATGTTATACCCTGCATTCCTCTTGACAATAGGGGCTCGGACCAAAGGGGGGTTGTGGTTTTTGGGGCAACCCACGGCCTCCATATACTCTTTGCCCAGGATTCATTGGCTCCACCTCTCCTTTCTGCTTTCCCAAGTCCGGGGGCGACAGGCGAGTGGCGACGGTGGAGGAGAAGATGGCACTGGGATCGCTATTTCACGGACCTGCACTCGGTCGATTAGGGCAGGATGGTCTTCACTCTACCTCACCGGGGCAAGAGAAAGGTTTCGCCAGCCACCTTGGCGAGGGAAAGCAGCCCTTTTCGGGGATAGCACGGTCCCCCCCCCTCATGGAGAGGGCCTAGAAAAGGTGGCCTAAAGAAAGCTTGCCTCATCCCATCCTGTCAGCATACCGCAGCAGACCGGGACATCAAGAACGGGGTTTCGAAATCATTCAAAAAGATCAAACCACAAAGAATAAACGCACTTCATGTGTTGGAGCCTGGAACATCCGGACTCTACTGGACAACAGGAAGAGGGGACAGACCAAAGCGTCGAACAGCACTTGTGGTCCAAAACTAAATTGTTAAAAAAGTTGATATTGCTGCACTTAGCGAGACGCTTTTTGGCAGATACTGGAGAAATCAGCGAAGGGGCTGGATACACCATCTTCTGGACAGGAAGGCCCCTGGAGGATAAAAGAGAAGCAGGGCTGGGCTTTGCTATCCGCACCTCGCGATCAAGAAAACCCAGAGTCTCTCCCAAAGGGAATTGGTGATCGTCTGATGACTATGAGACTGCCTCTCCAAGGAAAGCACACCGACATTCAAACAGTGTGTACAAACCCCCACCTTGACCTACACCCAGGAAAAAGAAGAAACTGTTTTTACCAAGCCTCTCAAACTTGCTACGCAGTATCCCACAGGATAACAGGCTTTTATTTTTTGCGGACTTCAACGCTCGTGGGGGGCAGGGACTCCCAGTCTTGGCCGAATATCATCGGACCACATGGTGGGACAGGAAAAAACTCAAATTTGGGGAAACGCTTCTTACACCAATTCTACGGCGAGTTTGGTTTTACCATCACCAACACAACTGTTCCAGCTGCCGGACATTCCACAAAGGGCCCCCTGGATGCACCCTCGCTCCAGACACTGGCACTTGATCGAGTCTGTGAATCACTAGGTGACGTGACATCCAAGATGTCCACATCACAGGAGCAATGAGGGGAGTGGACTGCTGGACGACCACCTGCTGCTGAGGTGAAAGCTCTCCTCCATTGCTAGCACCCACAGACACCAGAAAGCCGACATCAAGAAGAAGCTGGATGTCCAGAAACTGAATGATCCATGACAAAGAAACCTTTGACCAACCTTGCCCCCAAACCAGCTCAATATTTACCAATGAAGCTGACTTAGAAAAGGCCTGGGTAAACTTCAGAAACTCTAGACCTGCTAACCCCTTTTCACCCAAAAAAGAAACCCAGGACTGGTTCCACAACAAATTGAATCGGCAACTCTACACAAAGAAAACCCCACCCCAAGCGACCACACAAGCAAAGT
>JAMYXO010000854.1:0-36914 GCA_033310375.1 Conus canariensis
GACTTTTTAAAACAGGGGATTTTCGAAAATTTGCAAGGCGTACCAAGAACCATTGCCGATAACACACATAGCCCTTAGGGGACAAAGATTTCTAAAATATTGCATTCAGGATAACAAATACAAATTGCATTAACTATAAGCAAACCTCCCTCTGAAAAACAATTCAACATCCGAATACATGACCACACACCACACACACACCACACACACACACCAACACACACACCACACACACACACACACTGGAGTAGGACCTTGTTTATTCTTTTCAAGACAAGGGTTTCACGCAATCGGCGTCTGTTTTTTCTACATCCCGCCTCATTGGTCCAAAATTGAATACAAATCTTTTCTTTCCCATTGTAAATGTTTGTTACACGCCCCGGGCTTTTTCCTTTATGTTCTATCCTTTTTTATTGATTGTTAATTCATTACTAATTACTCTTGCTCCTATCAACACTAATTTTAACGACTCCTTTAAACCGGATAAATTGACACATTTACAACACGCGTTTGCGCGTGCGCACACCCCAACACCACCACACCACCAACAACACCCCCACACACACCCCGCACAACACCACGCACGCACACATACACACCCACACACAAACCACATCCACACTTTGTCCCTTATCTGGGCCCTCCCAATCTCAACCATACAGAGAAATGTTTTTTCATACAACCTTTTCAAAAAAAACCCCAAAACCCAAAACGACATTCCATAACTTCAACACATCTCGATTCACTTTTTTTAAGGACTTAAATGAAGAAAAAAAACAACACAACACACACACACCACCACACCAACACCACCACAACACACAGACCGCCGCCGCACGCGCCCCCACACCACACCCCACACACGCACACCACACACGTCGCACGGCTGATTTACAACATGCACTTTCCAAACACCTACCAAGAAAATTAAACAGGACAAAATTCACACTACGACATTAAGGGTATCCATTAACGGAACACCACCACCACCACACACAAAACCCCCACACACACACACACACACACACACACACACCATATCAGATAACCACATAACTCCAAACGCAGGCAATGAAAAAAAAACTTATTTTTCAAAGAGTAATCACAGCATCCTTCCTGTAAATTTGAGAGGCGGCTCGAAGGGCCCGCATATTTGCAAAAACCCTCATCGAAATAAAACCAAATTAACACAGGCATTGCAATGGAAAAAAAAAAGAAAGTTTAAATCACATATTTTACCCCAAACAGATGTGTTTTAGAAAAACCCTTCTTCAAAATTTGATACAAGATTAACAAAAAGCTCAAAAATCCCACCACACCACACACCAAACAAGGGTTCACCAGACATAACACAATACAATGCACACATTTATTTGAAGAAAAAATGCTTATCATGGACTCTTAAAAAGGTATTTTTCTGTCATATTTTCAAGGGACCAAGGATACCTTGCAAAAAAATAACGCAGCTACTCATAAGTGGCACAAAGATTTTAAATACTGGGATTAAGGGTAACAATAAAATTTCATTTGGGCTTAACCAAATCATCCATCAAAAACAAGCTCATTTAACGGGAAACATGGGGACCCGCAGCACGCACGCACCCCACCACGCACACACCACACACACACACCCACACACACACAAAAACACACAAGACACACAACACACACACACCACCACACACACACACACACACACACACACCACCCACCCATTTCAGCCACACCAAACAAAAAAAACCATTTTCCATATTGTTTTACTGTAAAATTGCAAAGCTACATGATACCCCCGCAGCTTTTTGCAGTAAAAACCCTTTTATCTTTTTTATCAAAAAACTGAATCATGCTCAAAGATAAAAAAAAAAGAATGCAGCCTGATCACACATTCTAGCCCCCAAAACATCAAAAAGAGTTTAGAAATAGTTTTTCAATCCCAACCCACCAAACAAAAAGAAAAAAGGTCACGGGAAAGGGCAACACAATATACGATTATCTGGATCAAAAATACAAAATAAAAACAAAATTTTAGTGGCACTAGAACCAAAACATCCCTAATACAAATTAAATACTCTAAGTCGTGAAGACCAAAACAAAAATTCAAAAGAAACTTGATCCCGACACAACAGACATACACACAACAGTGGCAAAGAACCTTTTTTTTAGGGCATTTCCTTTCTCATTTTTTTTTGCTTTTTTTCCTTTTTCCATTTTTCATATTCTCGTTTTTCCATGGGCTCAGATATTTTAAACCTTTACCCCCTTTTTTTTTCCTTTTTTTGTTATAAACCAAAAAAAAAAGAAAAAAAAAATCGCGCACACACACAAACACCAACGCGCGCGCGCCACACCAACACACACACACACACACACCCACACACACACACCCACACCAACACACACACTAGCAATAACCACATCAATTTCCCAAAAACAGACAAACAAAAACAACCTATTTTCAAGGAGAACACAGCAGCTGTTTACAAATTTGCAAGGCGTGCTGTCAGGCCCCTTTTCAATATTTTGACAGAATCCATTCATTTTTAAAAAAAAGACCAAAAAAAACCATCATTTAAATGGGGGAAAAAAAAATAGTTAATCACACATTTCACGCCACAAAAATCACGGCATTTTTAGCAATCCATTTTTTTTAACTTTCAACAAGAAAACAAAAAACCCCAACAAACCCACTCACACCCACATAAACAAGGTTCCCAACCGTACCTAGCCAATTTAAAGCCCTTGAAGAAAAAACTGCTTATCGGGATTTTAAAAAAATTGTTGCTGCAATTTTTAATGCTCCAAGATGCCATTGCAAAGATGAACCAGCTATCATAAGGGCACAAAGATTACTAAAATACGGTTTCAATAAAAATACAAATTTTCATTAGGATACAAACCCAAAACCCCACTAAAACAAGTCCATTCATACGATACTGGGACAACAACCCCACCACACACACACACACACACATCACCACCCAACACGGCACACAACACATATAACAGACCGCGCGCGCACACGCATACACACACGCACCACACACACACACCACACACGCCACGCGCACACACACACACACACACACACCACACACACACACACACACCACACACACACCACAACACGTCTCCACTGCTGATTTGACAGACTGCACCCAAACGAGACCAAACAAAAACAAGTATAACACATCTTTTTTACTGTAACATTGCAAAGGCGTATCATGATAGGGCCCCCGCAGATATTTGATAGTAAAACCTGTAATCTTTTTTAAAAAAAGACCAAACTGACACCAGACATTAAAGTAAACAAATAATGTTTGAATCACACATTTCCAGCCCACAGTACATTAGAATGTTTTGGAAATCAATTTTCTTCCAAATTGAAAAGATAAACATAACAATAACGACAAAAATCTCGCTCACACCAAACATATACAGCAAGGTTCACGAGCACATATACTGCACACATATATATGAAGAAAACATGCTTATCACCCATGGACTTGTCACGACAGGGTATGTTGCTGTAATATTTGCAATGGCCTCCCAAGGAAAAGCATAACTCATACAGTGGTACAAAGTTCAGACCAGTATCTGGCATTAAGATAGTCTCATTCATACCGAACACACACACACACACACACACACACACACACACACACACACACACACACACACACACACACACACACCTCTCTGCACGTGCAGTTGAGATGACACATTTCCAGCCCACAGGACATCGACAGATATGTTTCAGAAATCCATTTCTTCAACATTTGATACCACTGATATAATAAAACGCTCAACAATCCTGCTCACACCTCACATACAGAACAAGGATCACATGGACACGTACACTAGCACATATAATGCACACATAGATATAAAGAAAAAATGCTTCACATGGACTCTTTAAAACAGGATATGTTGCTGTCATATTTGCTATGGCGTACTAAGGATAGGCCATTGCAAAGATGAGACAGCAGCATAGCTCATATAGTGGCACCAAGATTACTAAAGTATCTGGCATTAAGGATAAGCAAATACAAATTGTCATTAGGACCAGTAACCAAACCATCCATCTGAAAGAACAAGTCTCATTCATACCCAATACGTGGAGACACACACACACACACACACACACACACACACACACACACACACACCTCTCTCTCTCTCTCTCTCTCTCTCTCTCTCTCTCTCTCACAACACACACACACACACACACACACACACACACACACACACTCTCTCTCTCTCTCTCTCACACAACACACACACACACACACACACACACACACACACACACACACACACACACACACACACACACACACACACACACACACACGTCTACACACACACAATGGCCTACCAAGGAAAGGCATAACTTATACAGTAGTACAAAGTTCAGACCAGTATCTGGCATTAAGGATAGTCTCATTCATACCCAGTACGTGGAGACACACACACACACACACACACACACACACACACACACACACACACACACACACACACACACACAACCTCTCTCTCTCTCTCTCACAACACACACACACACACACACACACACACACACACACACACACACACACACACACACACACACACACACGTCTACACACACACAATGGCCTACCAAGGAAAGGCATAACTTACACAGTAGTACAAAGTTCAGACCAGTATCTGGCATTAAGGATAGTCTCATTCATACGGAACACACACACACACACACACACACACACACACACACACACACACACACACACACACACACACACACACCTCTGTATCTGCAGATAAGCACACATCAATGTCCAAACAGAGACAAAGCAAAAACAACCTATTTGTCAAGGAGTAATCACAGCATGCTGCTTTACTGTAATATTTGCAATGGCGTGTCAGTGATAGGCCCTTGCAGATATTTGACAGTAAATCCATTCATCTTAGAAATAAAGACCAAATTAACACCAGTCATTGAAATGGACGAAAAACATGAACGTCCAAACACAGGCAATGGAAAAACAATTTTTTCCCCACCACCACCCCCGCCTTTACTTCTTTTTCCTTTTTTTTTTGTTTTTCTTTTTTTGTTTTGTTTTTTTTCCTCTTTTTTTCCTTTTTTTTCCCCATTTTTTTCAGGCGGTCTTTTTTTTTTTTCTTCTTTTTTTCCCTTTCTTTCTTGACTCACGCTCACCATGCGAAATCTGTGTGTGCATTACCGATGGACAATTGTCTGATAGTTTTAGTGTGTAGGAGAATGATACAAAATGTCTGGGTTTGTTTATGTACTGATGTGTGGTGTACTGACACTTTCGTTCTGCTGTGATAACTTCATTCTAACAAATGGATACAATTAAATCAACATCAGGGTAATAAAGTATTCATAGAATTAAGAGCAAAAAAAAAAAAGTGTGCGTGCGCGCACTCGCGCGGGTGCATATGTGTGTATGTGCGTGTGTGTGTGTGTGTGTGTGTGTGTGTGTGTGTGTGTGTGTGTGTGTGTGTGTGTCTTCTTTTCTTCTTTTTCTGTTCTTTTTTTTTTAGGACTTAGAGAGCCTAAAGGCACTGGCCTTTTTTTCACTTTCTCACTTTTCTCACTTTTCTCACTTTTTTTCACTTTTCTCACTTTTCTCACTTTTCTTTTTACATTAGATGACGTCAACTTTTTCCACACTCGCCATGCAGTTCTGTATGCTGAGGTGCAGTGCTAATGATGGACATTCATTTCAAGGAAAAACATTTCAACCTATTTGTCAAAGAGTAATCACAGCATGCTGCTTCACTGTAATATTTGCAGAGGCGTGTCAGTGACAGGCCCTTGCAAACAGTTGACAGTACATCCATTCATCTTTGAAAGAAAGACCAAATTAACACCAGTCATTGAAATGGAAAAAAAAGAAAGTTAAAATCACACATTTCCAGCCATCGTAAAAGCGCCTGCCTGCATGCATGCCCCTCCCCACACTCCCTTTACTTCCCTCTCTCTCTCTCTCTCTCTCTCTCTCTCTCTCTCTCTCTCTCTCTCTCTCTCTCTCTCTCTCTCTCTCTCTCTCCCCTTACCACCCTTCCTCTCTATCTAAGTTTTTTTGGGGTTCCACCTTTTTGCCCACCTACCATGTCATAATTACATGTATGAATAATCTGCTTATCGGTTATCACAATTACATCTATAGTGCAGTGTGGGTTTTATTATCAATGTGTCGTTTACAATGATACGCACTGAAATGATGTTTGCGTGACAAGGAAAGATCGTGAGACTAGGCATCGGCCTAAAATTTTCAGGATATGTTGCTGTCATATTTGCAATGGCGTCCCAAGGATAGGCCATTGCAAAGATGAGACAGCAGCATAGCTCATATAGTGGCACAAAGATTACTAAAGTATCTAGCATTAAGGATAAACAAATACAAATTGTCATTAGGACTAGTAACCAAACCATCCATCTGAAAGAACAAGTCTCTTCCATACGGAAGACATGGACTCACACACACACACACACACACACACACACACACACACACACACACACACACACACACACACACACACACACACCTGTACGTGCTGATTTACGGACACGCACCAAACAAAAGAACCTATTTGTCCGGGAGTAGTTGTTTTACTGTAATATTTGCAAAGGCGTATCAGTGATAGGCCCTTGCAGCTTATTTGACAGTAAAACCGTTCATCTTTTATATCAAGAGTAAACTGATATGCTCAGAAAGATAAAAAAGAAAAGAATGACAGCCGTGATCACACATTTCTAGCCCACAAAATATCAATAGAGATGTTTTAGAAATTCAGTATTTTCAATCCCAACTCACACCAAACAAATAGAACAAGGTTCACTGAGGCAGGTCAAGCACATATATAGTAGAGTATCTGGTATCAAAGATGACAAGAAATAAAAGACAAATTGTTAGTGGCACTAGAAACCAAATCATCCTGCTAATACAAATATAAATACTCTGAAGTCGTGAAGACCAAAGCAAAAGTTCAAAAAGAATGCATGGATCCAGACACTAACAGGACATACACACACACAGGTGGTCAAATGAGACCTTTTTTTTAGTGGCATTTCCTTTCTCAGTTTTTTTCTTGCCTTTTTCCTTTTTCTCAGTTTTTCATACATCTCGTTTTTCTCATGGACTTCAGATATTCTATCCTTTACCCGCCTTTTTCCTTTTAGTTGTTATAAACGCTAAATAAAACAAACAAAAAGAAAACGCGCGCATACACACACATGCACACACACGCACACACACACACACACACACACACATACACACACACAGACACACATACACACACTAAACAAATTAGAAAGCCGAATGTGATTCATGTATAGACAGCAATCATTCATTCCTAATGGGCATATTTCATAAAACAGACAACGTACAGAAGTCGTTACGGTTTAGTTTGTCATTTGTCCTCCTTCTACTGTGTGCACACAAACAAAGCTAAAAAATTTTAAAAAAAAAATCATTCACCCTTCACAACATGGTACACCGCTGCAATATTTGCAATGGCGTATCAAAGACAGGCCTTAGCAAAGATTGGACAGCAGCTTGACTCCTTTACTTCTACTAAGTGTGATAAAACATCTGGCTTATCTTCACTATCAACTCTAAAGCTATCAAGAAATGGAATGCAATAAATCCATTATTCTTATTATTAGTGAGGGGGGGGGGGGGGTGGGGGTGGGGGGAGGGGGGCAGTGTTTTCCCGTTAGTTTCAAATGTTAATTTTTGGCCACTGGTTGGACTGTGTTCTGGAAGGATTTAACTTACCAAAAAATGGTATCGCCATTTTTTGTGATTTCTTTATACCTTTTCTCTCAATTTCAAATTACGGCCCAAATCGTGCTAAGTAATTTGATTATATCACCCCAAAATACATTCTGTACGCAAAGCAAACACCCAACATATTGCTAAAAGTAATATAATTATTAAGAAAAAAACACTCCTTTCAACAACTCAAATTTTTTTGTTCTTGACTTCTAAATTGTACATACAGTGATAATCTCATAGCTCAAACCTGTTTTATTTAGTTTTTTCGGTCCACCATCTGGCTGGTTCTGGTCAGCTAATGTAGGACAGAACTTCAATGTTCATTTAGTGTTTGTGTTCATAGTTAGATGGAAGGATCTCCTTCTTCTTCATCCTCTTCAATTCCTCAGAGTGCCTGGCTGACATTACTGCACACCTCCTCATCGGTTCCACTCAAACACATCTCGGAGCAGTTGAGGCCCTGCGACCGACAGGAACAGTGTGATGTGCAACTGGTCTTCTTGCACCCACATTTGATGAGGTGAGTAACTGTGGCTGGAGCTGGAGGATCCCTTGTTGGAGCTGGTACCAGCCTATCCCCCTCTTCCTTCCACCCGTAGGTTGTTGCTGGTGGTAGCCGAGGGTGAGGAATGTCATCCTGACGCCACACCTTCCAAGTGTGATTCTTGCTTTCATCAACAGCCTTTTGCAGTTGTTTCCCTGCACTGAATGTACACAACTCATGAACTGCTTCCTTCCTGTCTTCTTGGCAGAAGAAACACTGCTTTGCATTGAAAGGAGATGTTGCTGAACGTGTGAAGTGAAGAGTCTCACTTCAGCAGAGCCTGATGCACTAGTGGCTGCAGAAGAAGGCCGTCCACGCCTCTTCTGTACATGCTGACTCTCTCCTTGGCAGGCCTTCTGGTTTCGTGCCCCGGCATGCTCAAGGTGACCACTGTGACAAGAAGATCCATAACATTTTCTGTGCCACTTTGCTTACATGTCTTTTAGACTGGAGGCAGTGTACCCATGCAATCGCCCACTGATCTGTGCATGATCAGCATCTCCATACTGTCCTCTTTCGTGCACAAACTGGAGGAACTTTGAGTAGGGTTCCTCCGATGGTTCAGACACTAGGACACCAGTGCCTGGCTCCTGACACTGAATACACGGTTTGAAATCAGTTTCTGGTCTTGGTTTCTTACTGGTACTGGGCTCCATCTTGTGTGACTGCTCCTAAGGGCTCATGCACTTCAATCTGCAACACACGAAATTTAGGGTAATGTAGATGTGTATTTCTTACTTCTAAGGCCTTAGCTGTCATGCAAACGTTAGCTGATATGGATCATCACTGCATCTTCCTGAAGAGGATAAAGCGAGATCTCAGTATTATATGCTGGTCTGAATGGGTCGTGGCTGCAAAGTTCAACAAGAAGTTAATTGTATGATCATAAACAGGATAAACAGATAATCTGTAATGAAGACACTGTTAGTTCAGATTGAATATTTGTCGAAAACACTTTAGAAAACACAATGTAACATTGCTGACACTCCACAGTCTGAAACAAAGCGTGATAAATACAGTACGTTGGGTCAAAAATGACCTTTCAGCTTTGACGCTGTGTCAAGTTTACTGAAGGTCCACAGAAAAAATGGCGACATTTTTCCACTTCCTGGCAATGCTAAAAAACACATTCATAATAGTTGCAGAAAACTAACATGCAAAACCGACGGGAAGCCCAGTCTGTTACAGAGAGAGAGAGAGAGAGAGAGAGAGAGAGAGAGAGAGAGAGAGAGAGAGGGAGGGAGAGAGAGAGGGAGAGAGAGAGAGAGAGAGAGGAGAGAGAGAGAGAGATGTTTAAATGACAACTTTCTCGGTGGTGATTTTTTTTTACTTAATTCCCTTTTTTCTCATTCGTTTCATATATCTTTTTATCATTTCTAGGCCTCATCCATTCTTTTCTTCGCTTTTTTTAGCAGAGAGAGAGAGAGAGAGAGAGAGAGAGAGGAGAGGAGAGAGAGAGAGAGAGAGAGAGAGAGAGAGAGAGAATGTGACACTCATGCAGGCATTCTTCATGGAACATATTTCATGGACATATTCATAGAAACCGTTACCGTTATCTTTCTATTCATACTCTCTCTGACAACGATACTATGTGTACACACATATACAAAAAAAAACCCACCTGGCACATCATTCATCCTCCACAGCACGTTATGCTGCTATAATATTTGCAATGGCGTACCAAACGTAGGCCATAGCAAAGACTGGACAGCAACATGCTTGTTAATTTCTACTTAGTGTACTATAATATCAGGCATATTATTTCTATTAGTCCTAAAGCTGGCAAGAAATGGAATGTAAAAGTCAGTAACACCTAAATAAATCATATGTGTCCAAGTGATCAAAGCATGAAAGGTGTTTTACCGAGTTAAACACGTGATCTGTTGCGTTGCCTTGAGTAAAGCAGAGCGCAGTTGTCCTCTGTAGCGTCACCTTGAACAAAGCAAAACACAGTTGTCCTCTGTTATGTACCTGGAATAAAGCAAAACACAGTTGTCCTGTGTTGTGTACCTGGAATAAAGCAAAACACAGTTGTCCTGTGTTGTGTACCTGGAATAAAGTAAGACATGGTTGTCCTGTGTTGTGTTCCTGGAATAAAGCAAGACACGGTTGTCCTGTGTTGTGTACCTGGAATAAAGCAAGACACGGTTGTCCTGTGTTGTGTACCTGGAATAAAGCAAGACACGGTTGTCCTGTGTTGTGTACCTGGAATTAAAAAAAACACTTTTCCTCTGATGTGTACCTGATATAAAGCAAAACACACTTGGCCTCTGCTGTTTCACCTGGAATAAAGCAAAACACGGTTGTCCTCTACTGGGTGCCTGGATTAAAGCAGAACACACTTGTTCTCTGCTGGGTATCTGGAATAAAGCAGAACACACTCGCTCTCTGCTGGGTACCTGGAATAGAAACAAAACAAACTTGTTCTCTGCTGGGTACCTAGAATAGAAACAAAACACTTGTTCTCTGCTGGCTACCTGGAACAGAAGCAAACCACGCTTGTTCTCTGCTGGGTACCTGGAATAAAACAAAAAACACACTTGTTCTCTGCTGGGTACCTGGAATAGACGCAAAACACACTTGATCTCTGCTGGGTACCTGGAATAGAGGCAAAACACGGTTGTTCTCTGCTGCGTACCTGGAATAAAGCAAAACACGGTTGTTCTCTGCTAGGTCCTGGAATAAAGCAAAACACGGTTGTTCTCTGCTAGGTCCTGGAATAAAGCAAAACACGGTTGTTCTCTGCTAGGTACCTGAATAAAGCAAACACGGTTGTTCTCGCTGGGTGCCTGGAATAAAGCAAAACACGGTTGTTCTCTGCTAGGTCCTGGAATAAAGCAAAGCACGGTTGTTCTCAGCTGGTGCCTGGAATAAAGCAAAACACGGTTGTTCTCTGCTAGGTACCTGAAATAAAGCAAAGCACGGTTGTTCTCAGCTGGGTGCCTGGAATAAAGTAAAACACGGTTGTTCTCTGCTGCGTACCTGGAATAGAAGCAAAACACACTTGTTCTCTGCTGCGTACCTTGAATAGAAGCAAAACACACTTCTTCTCTGCTGCGTACCTGCAATAGAAGCAAAACACACTTGTTCTCTGCTGCATATCTGGAATAGAAGCAAAACACACTTGTTCTCTGCTGCATACCTGAAACAGAAGGAAAACGCATTCAATGCTGGGTACCTGGAATAGAAGCAAACATACTTGTTAATTGCTGCGTACCTGGAATAGAAGCAAACACACCTGCTCTCTGCTGCATACCTGAAACAGAAGGAAAACGCATTCAATGCTGGGTACCTGGAATAGAAGCAAACATACTTGTTAATTGCTGCGTACTGGAATAGAACAAAACACACCTGCTCTCTGCTGCATACCTGAAACAGAAGGAAAACGCATTCAATGCTGCATACCTGGAATAGAAGCAAAACACACTTGTTATCTGCGCGTACCTGAATAGAAGCAAAACACTTGTTCTCTACTGCGTACCTGGAATAAATGAAAAACACACTTGTTCTCTGCTGGTACCTGGAATAAATGAAAAACACACTTGTTCTCTGCCACATACCTGGAATAGAAGCAAAACTATTTGTTCTCTGCTGCGTACCTTGAATAGAAGCAAACACTTGTCTCTGCTGCGTACCTATAGAAGGAAAACATGCTTGTTCTCTGCTGCGTACCTGGTATAAAGCAAAACACACTTGTTATCTGCTGGGTACCTGGAATAGAAGCAAAATACACTTGTTCTCTGCTGGGTACCTGGAATAAAGCAAACACACTGTTTCTGCTGGGTACCTGGAATAAAAGAAAAACATCAAACACCTGTTCTCTGCTGGTCCTGAATAGAAGCAAAACACACCTGTCTCTGCTGGTACCTGAATAGAAGCAAAAACACTTTTCTCTGCTGCATACTGAATAGAAGCAAAACACACTGTTCTCTGCCGCATGGAATGGATTTGATACTGAAAAGCAAAACACACTGTTCTCTGCGCATACTGGAATAGAAGCAAAATACACTTTTCTCTGACCATGCACCGTTCCCCATACCTGGAATGAAGCAAAAACACTTTTCTCTGCTGCATACCTGGAATAGAAGCAAAACACACTGTTCTTGCCGCATACCTGGAATAGAAGCAAACACACTTGTTCTGCTGTACCTGGAATAGAAGCAAAACACACTGTTCTCTGCGTACCTGGAATAGAAGCAAAACACACTTGTTTCTCCATACCTGGAATAAAGCAAAACACACTTTTCTCTCTGTACCTGAATAGAAGCAAACACACTTGTTACTGCTGGTACCTGGAATAGAAGCAAAACACACTTGTTCTCTGTGGTACCTGAATAGAAGCAAACACACTGTTCTTGCTGGAAGCAAACACTTGGTTATTTGACGATAGAACAAACACACTTGTTCTCTGTGCATATGGAATAGAACAAAACACACTTGTTCTCTGTGGTACTGGAATAGAAGCAAAACACACTTGTTCTTCGCGTAGAAAAAACAACGCCTTTGTTACTGCTGATACCTGGAATAGAAGCAAAACACACTTGTTCTCTGCTGGACCTGGAATAAAGCAAAACACACTTGTTCTCTGCTGGCACTGGAATAGAAGCAGAACACCTTGTTCTCTGCTGTACCTGGAATAGAAGCAAAACCACTTGTTCTTGCTGCACCTGGAATAGAAGCAAAACAACTTGTTATCTGCTGCGTACCTGGAATAGAAGCAAAACACACTTGTTCTCTGCTGCACATGCGCATAGAGCAAAACACACTGTTCTCTGCTGCTACCTGAATAGAAGCAAAACACCCTGTTCTATGCTGCAACCTGGAATAGAAGCAAAAACACTTGTCTCTGCTGCGTACCTGAATAGAAGCAAAACACACTTGTTCTCTGCTGCGTACCTGAATAAAGCAAACAACACTTGTTCTCTGCTGCATACCTGGAATAGAAGCAAAACACCTTGTTCTCTGCTGCGTACTGCAATAGAAGCAAAACACTTTGTTCTCTGCTGCGTACCTGGATAAAGCAAAACACCTTGTCCTCTGCTGGTACCTGAAATAAAGCAAAACACACTGATGTTCTCTGCTGTGTACCTGATAGAAGCAAAACACACTTGTCTCCTGCTGCGACCTGGAATAGAAGCAAAAACACTTCTCTTATGCCTACACAGCCTGCCAATAGAAGCAAAAACACACTTGTTCTCTGCTGCTACCTGGAATAGAAGCAAAACACACTTGTTCCTCATGCTGCGATACCTGGCAAAACAGCGCAAAACACACCTTGTTCTCTGTCGTACCTGAATAGAAGCAAAACAACTTGTCTCTGCTGCATACCTGGAATAGAAGCAAAACACACTTGTTCTCTGCTGCACTGAATAGAAGCAAACGCTGTTTCTGCTCGAACCTGGAAGAAGCAAACACACTTCTCTGGTCCTGAATAGAGCAAAACACACTTGTCTCTGCTGGTACCTGGAATAGAAGCAAAACACACTTGTTCTCTGCTGCTACCTGGAATAGAAGCAAAAACCTTGTTCTCTGCTCGTACCTGGATAGAAGCAAACCACTTGTTCTCTGCTGCGTACCTGGAATAGAAGCAAAACACACTTGTTCTCTGCTGCGTACCTGGAAAGAAGCAAAACACACTTGTTCTCTGCTGCGTACCTGGAATAGAAGCAAAACACTTGTTCTCTGCTGGCATACCTGGAATACAAGCAAAACACACTTGTTCTCTGCTGCGTACCTGAATAGAAGCAAAACACATTGTTCTCTGCTGCGTACCTGCAATACAAGCAAAACACACTTGTTCTCTGCTGCGTACCTGAAATAGAAGCAAAACACACTTGTTCTCCACTGCGTACCTGGAATAGAAGCAAAACATAATTGTTCTCTGCTGCGTACCTGCAATACAAGCAAAACACACTTGTTCTCTGCTGCGTACCTGCAATACAAGCAAAACACACTTGTTCTCTGCTGCGTACCTGGAATAGAAGCAAAACACGCTTGTTCTCTGCTGCGTACCTAGAATAGAAGCAAAACACGCTTGTTCTCTGCTGCGTACCTGGAATAGAAGCAAAACACACTTGTTCCCTGCTGCCTATCCGCAATAGACGCAAAGCACACTTGTTCTCTGCTGCGTACCTGCAATAGAAGAAAAGCACACTTGTTCTCTGCTGCATACCTGGAATAGAAGCAAAACACACTTGTTCTCTGCTGCGTACCTAGAATAGAAGCAAAACGCACTTGTTATCTGCTGGGTACCTGGAATAGAAGCAAAACACACTTGTTCTCTGTAGGGTACCTGGAATAGAAGCAAAACACACTTGTTCTCTGTAGGGTACCTGGAATAGAAGCAAAACACACTTGTTCTCTGTTGGGTACCTGAAATGGAAACAAAAGACACTTGTTCTCTGCTGCGTACCTGCAATAGAAGCAAAACACACTTGTTCTCTGCTGCGTACCTGCAATAGAAGCAAAACACACTTGTTCTCTGCTGCGTACCTGCAATAGAAGCAAAACACACTTGTTCTCTGCTGCGTACCTGCAATAGAAGCAAACCACCCGTGTTCCCTGCTGAGAACCTGGAATACAAGCAAGGCACACTTGTTTACTCCTGCGTACCTGGAACGCAGGAGAGAACAAGTGTGCTTTGCTTGTATTCCAGGTTCTCAGCAGGTGGGGTGGGGTGGAGTGTTTTATGAGGTTGTGGTGTGTCGGGGGTGTGGGGGTGTGTGCTGTGGAGTGGTGTGGTGTGTGTGTTGAGCATTGTGTTGTGCATTGTGTTGTGGTGTGGTGTGGTTTATTGTGTGGTGATGTTGTGTTTTGTAGGATGGTGTGTGTCGTGTTTTGTGGTGTGGTGGAGATGTGGTAGTGGTGTGGGGAGGGTGTGGTAAGGATGTGGTGGGTGTGTGTGTGGGGTGGGGGGGTGGGGGGTGTTGTGTTGTGGTCGGGGTGTAATGGGGGTGGGTTGTGTTGTGGTGGGGAAAAGAAGAGGGCACTGAATCCTTGGAACGAAGAAAGACTAAACACTGTGGAATAATGAAGGCACTAAGCACTGAGAAAGAAGTGGGCACTAAAGCCTGGGAAAGAAGGCATGGAACCCTGCGAAAGGACAGAACACTAAATCCTGGGGAAGAAAAACGCACTAAACCCAGGAAAAAAGACACGTGATCTTAGGACAGAAGAACCCTGGGAAAGAAGGTGGCACTAAATCCTAGGAAAGAAGAAGACATAATACTCTGAGAAAGAAGACCCAAAATCCTGGAAAAGAAGACGCATGGAAAGAATCACTGAAGACTAGAAAGTTAGGAAAGGTACGACCTAATTAAAAAAAAAGACGAGCATCAGCTGTGGAAAATATGGGACGCTAGTTCCTTAAGTAAAGGACATAAATATCTGTGAATCAAGAACACACTAAACCCTGAATAAGAAGACTAGCATCTGAGAACAAAGAAGATTCTAGTACTGCAGAAAGCAGATTTCAAACTTGTGAGTGTCGAAAATATACCCCCGTAAAAGACAGTAGAACTTTTGTAAGGAAAGGAGATACTAAACTCTGGGAAAGAAGACGACACAACTCTACACAAGGAAACACTAAACTCTATGACAGCACACATAACTATGAAAGAAAGGGACAGCTACACTGGAAGAAGTGTAAAGACGAGAGAGAAGAACGAGCGAAAAATCACGACAATACTCCCCCATTTGTGGTTGGCTGCATCCACTGAGTTCGTTCACGTGACCTGGCTCCGTTGTCCGTGCCCCGTTGATGTACCAGTTTCTTGCCCCTGTCAATATATAATCAGTATCTTCAGTTAAGATCTTATTCCATCTGCTAACAAATCTGATTCATTCAATTCATCAAAACTAACTTAGTTTAAGAAACATTTTTAGTTTGTGCTTTTTTCCATCTGACTATATTTTGTTTCACGCCATGTATTATGGGGAACTGAGTAAAAGCTTGCTGTTGTCTTCAATGTTTGTGCGTGTCCGTGTGTGTGTGTGTGTGTGTGTGTGTGTGTGTGTGTGTGTGTGTGTGTGTGTGTGTGTGTGTGTGTGTGTGTGTGCGTGTGTGTGCGCGCGCGCGTGTGTGTGTGTGTGTGTGCCTGTGTGCGTGTGTGAGCGCGCACACGCGCGCGTGCATATGCACATCCATGTTCGTGATGGCATGTAAGTGTGACTGCGGGCGTGTGCTTGGATGCATATTTGTGTATGTTTATGCATGTTAAAACCAATGGGCGTTCACGTATATTATATGTGAACGCACGAACGTCTATATTCATTCATTCCAAACTGAGCTTCGCTTAAAAAGTGTACGTTCATTCGCATGTGTCAGGTTATACACGTACACACTACCATACGAATACACACACGAACATTACCGCAGATACATCCATGCATACAGCTCATATCTAATTTTCATTTAACGAACACTCTCACATACTGAACCAATGCCCTGATCATTGTAATTTACACCAGCAATGAATCAGATAAAACAAATGAGTTGCTTCAAATTTCTTTTTCATCATATAATTGCAGATTTGGAGGTAAAGATGTGCTGTTGTAATTCTTCACAGCTCCGCCGAAAGACCTCACAGAACTAACGAAGACTGACACCACTGTTAAATGACACACCCCTCCAGCCACCCTTCTAGGAAAACAAGCTCTACATCAAATTACTAAAAGAAGTCCCAAAACACGATCACACATATTAGCAGTGGAGAAAACAGGTGTGCAGTTCAAGCTCCTTTTAGGTGACAAAACAGACCCCTTATCATTCTACTGATTCTAAAATTAACAGAGATGCCAGACTGGACCGTACCAGGTCTTCATACACATATTCCAGATGTTCACAAAGTGTTTTTTGTTATTGTCAGTGCTCTCGCTTATTTCTCAATGTTCAGTCATGAAACGTACAGTTTTCTACCAATTTGTGAATGTCTGTGCATGTTAAAGCCAATACGTGGACATGTATGGTGGTTTTAAGGGCTTGGTAGTGAAAAGCATGCAATCAGTGTTCCATATATCTTTGGTCCACCAGTAATTAAAACAAAACAAAAGGAAACGAAAGCACAAGCAAGTAAAACAAAAAAAGAGAAAACAAAGAATACGTCCATTTTTTAAATCCCTCTAGGGGGAGATCGCTACTATGTACATCCACTGACAGTTCCCATGACCTGACCAACTCTTAAAACTTTGGCACACGCCAGAGGTGAAGATGTGAAGGGGAAACCAAACGTTATGAGAAAAGGGCCATCAGAGTTTAACATCGAAATGTGAACAATATTTTAAACATCTGTAAAATTCTTATAAAAATATTTTGTATTATTCTGCGAAAATCTGAATATCTTGTTTAAAACGTGGACAGTTAAAACGATATTTTTGTCAAGAAATTTCGTCTACCACACAAACGAAAGAATATCTAGAGAGAGCTGGGATCTGTGGTAAATTCTAAACATTATTTCTAAACACCCATTAAGACAATAAATCTGACTGCTTTACTGCAGGGATGCATACCCCTGAGAACAAAAAAGGACAACGATCAATGCCATGATGATTATAAATACCCGTCACACACCCTCCTGATAATCTTTATAGTCGAAACAGTATGACTGATATTCTAAGTACCTACTTAATTGGGGAACAAAATGAAAATGTAACAGTTCTGCTACTATTATGACATTCGAATTAACTACTTTAACAAGTAGTGGCGCACCTTCTCTCTGGTCTGCGATCCTGGTGGTCGTCTGGCACCGCTTCCTGTTTGGTCCTGCCACAAAAAACTGTGTTGAAATACTTACGAAGAAAATTCTAACTACACATCAAGAAAGAAGACATTAACACCTATGAATAACTATATTCCAGAAAAGGATGCATTAAACCCTAAGAAAGGAGAAGTCGACATACGACGACGTAATTCTGTAAGAAAGAAAATATGTTAAACTCTGTGAAAGAATACTTCCAATCATATAATCACAAAGGCACTGAATCGTGCGAAAGAGGATACAAAAGCCATGAAAGCATGGTGAACCCTATAAGAGAAACACGTAGAACTCTGTGAAAAGGTAATACTAAACCCTACAGCTGAGAACAACACAGAGGACAAAAGGACACTGAATTCGATAGAAAGAGACACACTAAGTCACAGGCAAAGACATCCTCGAGAGTGATACTAAACTGTGGGAAAGAAGACAATGAATGCTGGGATAGAAGACGACACAACCTACACAGGGAAACACTAAACTCTATGACAGTACAGATAACTATGAAAGAAAGGGACAGCTACACTGGAAGAAGTGTAAAGACGAGAGAGAAGAACGAGCCAAAAATCAGGAACAATACTCCCCCATTTGTGGTTAGCCGCATCCACTGAGTTCGTTCACATGGCCTGGTCTCCGTTGTCCGTTGATGAAGCAGCTCCTTTACCCCGTTGATGTAGCAGTGTCTTGCCCCTGTCAAGACAAAACCAGTATCTTCAGTTCAGATCTTATTCCATCTTCAAACAAATCTGATTCATTCAATTCAGCAATACTAACTTAGTTTAAGAAACATTTTTAGTTTGTGCTTTTTCCATCTGACTATATTTTGTTTACGCTATGTATTATGGGGAACCGAGTAAAAGCTTGCTGTTGTCTTCAATGTGTGTATGTGTGTGTGTGTGTGTGTGTGTGTGTGTGTGTGTGTGTGTGTGTGTGTGTGTGTGTGTTTGCGCGTGTCCATGTGTTTGTGTGTGTGTAAATATATATATATATTATATATATATATATATATTATTATATATGTGTGTGTGTGTGTGTGTGTGTGTGTGTGTGTGTGTGTGTGTGTGTGTGTGTGTGTCCGTGTGTGTGTGTGTCCGTGTGTGTGTGTGTGTTGGGGTGTGCGTGTGTGTGCGCTCGCGCCCGCGTGCGTATGCGCATGCACGTGCGTGAGGGCATGTATGTGTGACTGCGGGCATGTGCTTGGATGCATATTTGTGTATAATTGTGCATGTTAAAGCCAATGTGCGTGCGCGTTCAAGTATATATATTCATATGTGCGCGAAAGAACGTCTATATTCACTCATTCGAAACTGAGTTTTGGAAATAAAAAGTGTACTTTCATACGTATGTGTCTGGTTATACACTTATACACTTACATACGAATGCACACACGAACATTACCGCAGATACATCCATGTACACAGCTCATATCTAAATACACATTTTCATTTAACGAACACTCTCACATACTGAATCAATGCCCAGATCATTGTAATTTACACCAGCAATGACTCAGGGAAAAAAAATACACTGCTTCAAATTTCTTTTTCATCATATAATTGCAGATTTGGAGGTAAAGATGCGCTGTTGTTATTCTTCACAGCTCCGCCGAAAGACCTCACAGAACTAACGAAGACTGACACCACTGTTAAATGACACCCCCTCCAGCCACCCTTCTAGGAAAACAAGCTCTACATCAAATTACTAAAAGAAGTCTCAAAACAGATCACACATATTAGCAGGGAGAAAACAGGTGTGCAGTTCAAGCTCCTTTTAGGTGATGAAAACAGACCTCCTTATCATACTGATTTTAAAATCAACAGAGATGCCAGACTGGACCGTACCAGGTCTTCATACACATATTCCAGATGTTCACAAAGTGTTTTTATTTTTGTTTTTGTTGTCAGTGCTCTCGCTTATTTCTCAATGTTCAGTCATGAAACGTACAGAGTTTTCAACCAATTTGTGAATGTCTGTGCAAGTTAAAGCCAATACGTGGACATGTATGGTGGTTTTAAGGGCTTGGTAGTGAGAAGCATGCAATCATGTTCCATATATCTTTGGTCCACCAGTAATTAAAACAAAACAAAAAGGAAACGAAAGCACAAGCAAGTAAACCAAAAAAGAGAAAACAAAGAATACGTCCATTTTTTAAATCCCTCTAGGGGGAGATCGCTACTATGTACATCCACTGACAGTTCCCATGACCTGACCAACTCTTAAAACTTTGGCACACGCCAGAGGTGAAGATGTGAAGGGGAAACCAAACGTTATGAGAAAAGGGCCATCAGAGTTTAACATCGAAATGTGAACAATATTTTAAACATCTGTAAAATTCTTATAAAAAATATTTTGTATTATTCTGCGAAAATCTGAATATCTTGCTTTAAAACATGGACAGTTAAAACGATATTTTTGTCGAAGAAATTTCGTCTACCACACAAACGAAAGAATATCTAGAGAGAGCTGGGATCTGTGGTAAATTCTAAACATTATTTCTAATCACCCATTAAGACAATAAATCTGACTGCTTTACAGCAGGATGCACATCCCTGAGAACAAAAAAGGACAACGATCAATGCCATGATGGTTATGAATTCCCGTTACACACCCTTTTAATAATCTTTATTGTCGAAACAGTATGACTGATGTTACAAGTACCTACTTAATTGGGGAACAAAATGAAAATGTAACAGTTCTGCTACTATTATGTCATTCGAATTAACTACTTTAACAAGTAGTGGCGCACCTTCTCTCTGGTCTGCGATCCTGGTGGTCGTCTGGCACCGCTTCCTGTTTGGTCCTGCCACAAAAAACTGTTGAAATACCTACGAAGAAAGTTCTAACTACACATCAAGAAAGAAGACATTAACACCTATGAATAACTATATTCCAGAAAAGGATGCATTAAACCCTAAGAAAGGAGAAGTCGACGTACGACGACATAATTCTGTAAGAAAGAAAATATGTTAAACTCTGTGAAAGAATACCTCCAATCATATAATCACAAAGGCACTGAACCGTGCGAAAGAGGATACAAAAGCCATGAAAGCATGGTGAACCCTATAAGAGAAACACGTAGAACTCTGTGAAAAGGTAATACTAAACCCTAGAGCTAAGAACAATACAGAGGACAAAAGGACACTGAATTCCATAGAAAAAGACACACTAAGTCATCACAAAAAAAGACACTAGGCCCTTTGTAAAGAGGACACTAAACTCTATGCAAGAAAGGCATTCTACCTGTGAAAGGACAACAGACCATGGAAAAGAAGATGACAGAAACATCAATAAAAGACAATAGTCCATATGAAAGACCACAACACAAAGGGCCATTAAAAAGCAAGACTGGATATAAAAACCATACTAAAGGAAGAGCATAAGCTTACAGATGGGGACACTACACACCAAGAATGAACACTACACTGAATCTATGAAAGGAGAAAACACGAGCCCATGTGAAAAAAAGAGGACGCTAGCCCTTATGAAAGGAGATAACACTAGCCCCTGTGAAAGAAGAGGACGCTTACCCCTATGAAAGGAGTGAACACTAGCTCCTGTGAAAGAAGTCTCCAACCCCTATGAAAGGAATGAACACTAGCCCAAAGAAGAGGACACAACACTAGCTCCTGTGACAGAAGTCTCCAACCCCTATGAAAGGAATGAACACTAGCCCAAAGAAGAAGAGAGAACACTAGCTCCTGTGACAGAAGAGGACGCTAACTCCTGTAAAAGAGAACACTAGCCTCTGTGAAAGAAGAGGAAGCAAAAACCTTTAACAGGAGAGAACACTAGTCCTTGTGAAAAAAGAGGACGCTAATCCCTATGACAGGACACAACACTAGCCCCTGTGAAAGAAGAGGACTCTAACCCCTATGAAAGGAGAGAACACAAGCCCCTGTGAAAGAAAAGAACACTAGCTCTGTGAAAGAAGAGGACTCTAACCACTATGAAAGGAGAGAACACAAGCCCCTATGAAAGAAAAGAACACTAGCTCTGTGAAAGAAGAGGACCCATACCTTTATGAAATTCTACCCCCTGTGAAAAACGTTCTGAAAGGATATTAAATTCTAGGAAAGAATACTAAATACTGTATGAAAGTAGACGAAAGAGAAGGAAAGCTAAACCCAATGAAAGGAGAAACACTAAGCCATACGACAGAAACAGGACCGTAAATTCTGTGGAAGAAAGGGGATCTTAAATGAGGCAGGAGCAGTGAACAGTAAGTACTAAACAAGTATGGTTAATCTTGCTCCCCCATGAAGAAATAAATACATGTGTATTTATTTCATCACGGGGGGAGCAAAAACTACCCTCCTTCTCCATTACTTCATGTGGAAGAAAGTTGCTGAGTCCTTTAATAAAAGGATCCGCACGCAGACTCCTCAATGCCATGTCAGTCTTTCTGTGAAATGCGGACTACTCAGACAAGGAGGAACCAGGTGCGCACAAAGGAAATAGTTCTGGAACAAGATCAAAGACTTCCTTAGCAGCTCTGCAGCAAAACCCCAAAGATCTGACAACATGCACCCACGTTCCAGACCCCTGAAACATGAGGCCTGCGACATCTCTCGAGGGGTCGTTTGATGCTTTCCTGAACCATCCACTCGGGTGCCTACTGTTTTGTATCCTTGTTCAACAGAAGACTGCCATAGGAAACAAGGACATTCATGGCAATCATACGAATGAAGGCTGTAACCTAGGAAAGACACAGGCATTAAACCCTGGGAAAGAAAACACTAAAACCTAGAAAAGAAGTCACCAAGTCCTGGGAAAGAAAAATACACCAAACCATGGAAAATGTGAAGACACGAAACACTGGGAAACAGGACATCAAACCCTACAAAGAACAGAAAACTCTACTACATGGAACCCTGGCGATGAAGGAAACACCCAACCAAGGGAGAGAAGGCGATGATTCCTGGGCGTTGTTGGTGTGGTGGTGGAGTTGTGATTGTTGTGTTAGTGGTATGGTGGTGGAGGATGTGGTGGTAATGGTAGTGGGATGGTGGTGGAGGATGTGGTGGTAATGGTAGTGGGATGGTGGTAGTGGTGGTGGTGTGGTGGTCGTGTTGATGGTGCTGTGGTGGTTGTGCTGGGGTGGTGTTGCGGTGGTGTGGTGGTCGTGTTTATGGTGTTGCGGTGGTGGTGGTGTGGTGGTGGTGGTGTGGTGGTGGTGTGGTGTAGTGGTGTGGTGTGGTGGTATGGTGGTGGTGTGGTGTGGTGGTCGTGTTTATGGTGTTGTGGTGGTTGTGTTAGTGGTGGTGGTGGTGGTGGTGGTGGTGGTGATGTGGTGGTATGGCGGTGGTGTGGTGTGGTGGTGGTGGGGTGGTGGTGGGTTTGTGGTGAGGTTGTGGTGTGGTTGTAGTGGTATGATGGTGGGTGTGGTATTAGTGTGGTGGTAGTGGTGGTGGTGTGGTGTGGTGGTGGTGTGGTGTCGTGGTAGAGTGGTGATGGCATGGGCCGGTTTGGCCTGGGATAGGGTAGGGTCAGAGAAGGTAAGTGAGGTTCGGGGAGGGTCAATCTGGCCTGGGCCCCTAGCGTGGGCCAGACTGGCCAAGGCTGGCCTGGGCCTAAGCTGGCCTAGGTCTGGGCCCTGGCCATGAAGTAGGGTAGGGTATGGTCGGGAAGGGTCAGCCTTGCCTTGGCCACCTAGCCTGAGCCAGTTTCACCTGGGCTGGCCTGGGAATCCAGGGCGAAAACAACACCAGTAAAACACTTCAAATGACCACCTTTCCCAGACACATGAACAATCTGACCCCCAGCTGGCCGATGACCGATCCACGGATACCTCCAATTCTCTTGCCTCACAATCATGTCATGAAAAGATAAACATCCCCTGCACGCTGGTTCCAGGATGCACAGCAACTCCTTCAACTGCATCCATCTATGGAACACAACAGAAGGTAGCCAGCAACTCTGATTCCCGGGAACCATCACCCTGACTGATGAATCACCAGAAAAGGGAATCATGCGCAGAATGAATGGCAATGGTTACACCAGAGACAAATATGTACATATACATCTATATGTACGTATTTCTCTAGCCAGGCTTCTTTAGTACCCCCTGCCCCTTCCTCTGCTCCCCACTTATTCAACTAATCCAACACAACATCCAGTCACTAACAGAACTAAAGGCATGCAGTGGCGTTGTTGAAAGATCCGTGTGGAAGAGAGACCCGGTTTATAACACGAATCGCGAATCGGCCACGAATCGGGGCGAAATTTAGACATCCTCGACAGCAAACACGACGGACGTTAAGGCCTATACTGAAGCCAGTTCCACGGGACCTCCAGTGTGAACTCCATGCTGATATGACCGCCATGACAGGTTCTCTGCAAAACAAGGGGTACTCAGACAGTACCAGGGGATCCCAAGAGAAACTTCAGGAAATGCATGCCTTTCCTGAAGCATCTCGTCTGGTACCACTGTTCTGTACCTTTGGTCCGCAGACAACTGTCACAGAAACCAGAGCAGCCATGTGTCACACAGAAAGGCCAGTGGCACTCTGCTTTATGTACTACAGTTCTGACACCTCCAGGGTCCCCACACCCTGATAAGCTCCCACGCGCAGGAGCCTGTCAAGCTGATGCCACCGCAAAATGGATCTCATGGTAAGGCCATTCCGATCCATTCACACCGTTTTTCCAACTACGCGACGCCAAAGTTTCTTATCCACACAGAACTTCAACACCGCAGCATCGTGCACACTTCAGTCTTGCCAGGAGCTAAATGATGCGCTGGGACGGGCCTCCCTCTAACCCCTAACACCCCCCAAGCTACTAAAGCCTACCAAAGCCACCATTCTGCACTAGACTCCCTGTCCTAACAACCCACCATCCAAGGTGACAAGCCACCTGGGAGTCGAAGTTTCTGAACACCTTCTGCTGTATCCCACAGAAAGATGTAGTCAAAGAAGGCACCATACACCATGGTTCCTGCTTACAGAAGACCCCCACCAATCCATGACAGACTGTGAGGCAACAGAATATAGAGATCTCCGCAAAACGTGGTAACGACAAACTGAAAATATACTCTTCACGCATCAAAAGAAAATGACCACTGCCGGAGAGCCTCTTCAAGACTTCCCACAGATCTCGGTACAAGCACCAAGGCGAAGTGCTGGACAATATTAAACATCCTAGGTCTGAACGTTGGACACGCATATTTCAGTTCAGACCTCAACACACACGGCCAAACAGGCCTTAGTGTAAAATACAAGAGTCCCCACTCTTGTGAACCTCGGTTTATCGTCTCATTCGGACTGTAAGGGAGATGGAGTCAGAACCAATGTCAACTCCGAGTGAAAAACCCCCCTGTACCGAAACGGCCCAGCGGAGATGCAAACCTGCAACCCCAGGATCACCAAGATTACGAGTCCGGCGCTCTACCACTGAGCTATTCCAACCCCCTGATCTGGTGTGGTGTGTCGTTGTGTGTTGTGTTCCAGTGTGGTGTGGTGTAATGTGATGTTTTGGTGGTGTGAGGTGGGGTGGAGTGTTTTATGAGGATGTGGTGTGTTGGGGGTGTGGGGTTGTGTGCTGTGGTGTTGTGTGCTGCGGAGTCGTGTGGTGTGTGTGTGGTGCATTGTGTTGTGTATTGTGTTGTGGTGTGGTGTGTGTTGTGTGGTGATGTTGTGTGTTGTAGTGTGGTGTGTGTCGTGTTTTGTGGTGTGGTGGAGATGTGGTAGTGGTGTGGTGAGGGTGTGGTGAGGGTGTGGTGTGCGTGTGTGTGTGGGGGGGGTGTTGTGTTGTGGTCGGGGTGTAATGGGGGTGGTGTTGTGTTGTGGTGGGGAAAAGAAGAGGGCACTGAATCCTTGGAACGAAGAAAGACTAAACACTGTGGAATAATGAAGGCACTAAGCACTGAGAAAGAAGTGGGCACTAAAGATGGGAAAGAAGGCATCGAACCCTGGGAAAGGACAGACCACTAAATCCTGGGGAAGAAGAACGCACTAAACCCAGGAGAGAAGACACGTGATCTTAGGACAGAAGAACCCTGGGAAAGAAGGTGGCACTAAATCCTAGGAAAGAAGAAGACATAATACTCTGAGAAAGAAGACCAAAATCCTGGAAACGAAGACGCACGGAAAGAATCACTGAAGACTAGAAAGTTAGGAAAGGTACACCCCATTAAAAAAAGACGAGCATCAGCTGTGGAAAATATGGGACACTAGTTCCTGAAGAAAAGGACATAAACATCTGTGAATCAAGAACACACTAAACCCTGAATAAGAAGACTAGCATCTGAGATCGAAGAAAATTCTACTACCGCAGAAAGGAGATTTCAAACTTGTGAGTGTAGAAAATATACCCCCTGTAAAAGACAGTAGAACTTTTGTGAGGAAAAGCGATACTAAACTCTGGGAAAGAAGACAATGAATCCTGGGACAGAAGAAGACACAACTCAACACAAGGAAACACTAAACTCTATGACAGTACAGATAACTATGAGAGAAAGGGACAGCTACACTGGAAGAAGTGTAAAGACGAGAGAGAAGAACGAGCCAAAAATCAGGAACAATACTCCCCCATTTGTGGTTAACCGCATCCACTGAGTTCGTTCACATGGCCTGGTCTCCGTTGTCCATTGATGAAGCAGCTCCTTTCCCCCGTTGATGTAGCAGTGTCTTGCCCCTGTCAATAATAACCAGTATCTTAGGTTAAGATCTTATTCCATCTTCAAACAAATCTGATTCATTCAATTCATCAATACTAAGTTAGTTTAAGAAACATTTTTAGTTTGTGCTTTTTCCATCTGACTATATTTTGTTTTGCGGTATGTATTATGGGAAACCGAGTAAAAGTTTGCTGTTGTCTTCAATGTATGGTGGTTGTTTGTTTGTGTGTTTGTGTTGTGTGTGTGTGTTTGTGTGCGTGCGCGCGTCTCCATGTGTTTGTGTGTGTGTGTGTGTGTGTGTGTGTGTGTGTGTGTGTGTGTGTGTGTGTGTCCGTTGTGGTGTGTTCGTGTGTGTGTGCGTGTGTGCGCTCGCGCGCGCGTGCGTATGCGCATGCACGTGTGTGAGGGCATGTATGTGTGACTGCGGGCATGTGCTTGGATGCATATTTGTGTATGCTTGTGCATGATAAAGCCAATGGGCGTTCAAGTGTGTGTGTGTGTATATATATATAATATATATATATATATATATATATATATTGTTTGTTGTGTTTGTGTTGTTTTTGTGTGTGTGTGTGTGTGTGCGCGCGCACGAACGTCTATATTCACTCATTCGAAACTGAGTTTTGGAAAAAAAAAAGTGTACGTTCATACGTATGTGTCTGGTTATACACTTACATACGAATGCACACACGAACATTACGGCAGATACATCCATGTATGCAGCTCATATCTTAATGTCCATTTTCATTTAACGAACACTCTCACATACTGAATCAATGTCCTGATCATTGTAATTTACACCAGCAATGACTCGGGAAAAAAAAGGCGCTGCTTCAAATTTCTTTTTCATCATATAATTGAAGATTTGGAGGTAAAGATGTGCTGTTGTTATTCTTTCACTGCTCCACCGAAAGACCTCACAGAACTAACGAAGACTGACACCACTGTTAAATGACATCCCCCTCCAGCCACCCTTCTAGGAAAACAAGCTCTACATCAAATTACTAAAAGAAGCCTCAAAACCAGATCACACATATTAGCAGGGAGAAAATAGATGTGCAGTTCAAGCTCCTTTTAGGTAATGAAAACAGACCTCCTTATCATACTACCAATTCTAAAATTAACAGAGATGCCAGACTGGATCGTACCAGGTCTTCATACACATATTCCAGATGTTCACAAAGTGTTTTTGTTTTTGTTGTCAGTGCTTTCGCTTATTTCTCAATGTTCAGTCATGAAACGTACAGAGTTTTCTACCAATTTGTGAATGTCTGTGCAAGTTAAAGCCAATACGTGGACATGTATGGTGGTTTTAAGGGCTTGGTAGTGAGAAGCATGCAATCAGTGTTCCATATATCTTTGGTCCACCAGTAATTAAAACAAAACACAAGCAAAAGAAAGCACAAGCAAGTAAAACAAAAAAAGAGAAAACAAAGAATACGTCCATTTTTAAATCCCTCTAGGGGGAGATCGCTACTATGTACATCCACTGACAGTTCCCATGACCTGACCAACTCTTAAAACTTTGGCACACGCCAGAGGTGAAGATGTGAAGGGGAAACCAAACGTTATGAGTAAAGGGCCATCAGAGTTTAACATCGGAATGTGAACAATATTTTAAACATCTGTAAAATTCTTATAAAAAATATTTTGTATTATTCTGCGAAAATCTGAATATCTTGCTTTAAAACATGGACAGTTAAAACGATATTTTTGTCAAGAAATTTTCGTCTACCACACAAACGAAAGAATATCTAGAGAGAGCTGGGATCTGTGGTAAATTCTAAACATTATTTCTAAACACCCATTAAGACAAAAAATCTGACTGCTTTACTGCAGGGATGCACACCCCTGAGAACAAAAAAGGACAACGATCAATGCCATGATGATTATAAATACCCGTCACACACCCTCCTGATAATCTTTATAGTCGAAACAGTATGACTGATATTCTAAGTACCTACTTAATTGGGGAACAAAATGAAAATGTAACAGTTCTGCTACTATTATGACATTCGAATTAACTACTTTAACAAGTAGTGGCGCACCTTCTCTCTGGTCTGCGATCCTGGTGGTCGTCTGGCACCGCTTCCTGTTTGGTCCTGCCACAAAAAACTGTGTTGAAATACTTACGAAGGAAGTTCTAACTACACATCAAGAAAGAAGACATTAACACCTATGAATAACTATATTCAGAAAAGGATGCATTAAACCCTAAGAAAGGAGAAGTCGACATACGACGACGTAATTCTGTAAGAAAGAAAATATGTTAAACTCTGTGAAAGAATACTTCCAATCATATAATCACAAAGGCACTGAATCGTGCGAAAGAGGATACAAAAGCCATGAAAGCATGGTGAACCCTATAAGAGAAACACGTAGAACTCTGTGAAAAGGTAATACTAAACCCTACAGCTGAGAACAACACAGAGGACAAAAGGACACTGAATTCGATAGAAAGAGACACACTAAGTCACAGGCAAAGACACCTCGAGAGCGATACTGAACTGTGGGAAAGAAGACAATGAATGCTGGGATAGAAGAACGACACAACTCTACACAAGGAAACACTAAACTCTATGACAGCACACATAACTATGAAAGAAAGGGACAGCTACACTGGAAGAAGTGTAAAGACGAGAGAGAAGAACGAGCCAAAAATCAGGAACAATACTCCCCCATTTGTGGTTACCGCATCCACTGAGTTCGTTCACATGGCCTGGTCTCCGTTGTCCATTGATGAAGCAGCTCCTTTCCCCGTTGATGTAGCAGTGTCTTGCCCCTGTCAATACATAACCAGTATCTTCAGTTCAGATCTTATTCCATCTTCAAACAAATCTGATTCTCAATTCAGCAATACTAACTTAGTTTAAGAAACATTTTTAGTTTGTGCTTTTTCCATCTGACTATATTTTGTTTACGCTATGTATTATGGGGAACCGAGTAAAAGCTTGCTATTGTCTTCAATGTGTGTGTGTGTGTGTGTGGTGTGGTGCGTGGTGGTGGTGTGCGTGGTGTGGGCGGTGTGTGTGTGTGTGTGTTTGTGTTCGCGCGTGTCCATGTGTTTGTGTGTGTGTAAATATATATATATATATATATATATATATATATATTGTGTGTGTGTGTGTGTGTGTGTGTGTGTGTGTGTGTGTGTGTGTGTGTGTGGTGTGTGTGTGTGTGTCCGTGTGTGTATGTGTGTGTGGTTCCGTGTGTGTGTGTGTGTGTGTGTGTGTGTGTGTGTGTGCGTGTGTGTGCGCTCGCGCCCGCGTGCGTATGCGCATGCACGTGCGTGAGGGCATGTATGTGTGACTGCGGGCATGTGCTTGGATGCATATTTGTGTATACTTGTGCATGTTAAAGCCAACGTGCGTGTGCGTTCAAGTATATATATTCATATGTGCGCGCACAGAACGTCTATATTCACTCATTCGAAACTGAGTTTTGGAAAAAAAAAGTGTACTTTCATACGTATGTGTCTGGTTATACACTTATACACTTACATACGAATGCACACACGAACATTACCGCAGATACATCCATGTACGCAGCTCATATCTAAATACACATTTTCATTTAACGAACACTCTCACATACTGAATCAGTGCCCGATCATTGTAATTTACACCAGCAATGACTCAGGGGAAAAAAAACAATCGCTGCTTCAAATTTCTTTTTCATCATATAATTGCAGATTTGGAGGTAAAGATGCGCTGTTGTTATTCTTACAGCTCCGCCGAAAGACCTCACAGAACTAACGAAGACTGACACCACTGTTAAATGACACACCCCTCCAGCCACCCTTCTAGGAAAACAAGCTCTACATCAAATTACTAAAAGAAGCCTCAAAACAAGATCACACATATTAGCAGGGAGAAAACAGGTGTGCAGTTCAAGCTCCTTTTAGGTGATGGAAAACAGACCTCCTTATCATACTAAATTTTAAAATCAACAGAGATGCCAGACTGGATCGTACCAGGTCTTCATACACATATTCCAGATGTTCACAAAGTGTTTTTGTTTTTGTTTTTGTTGTCAGTGCTCTCGCTTATTTCTCAATGTTCAGTCATGAAACGTACAGAGTTTTCACCAATTTGTGAATGTCTGTGCAAGTTAAAGCCAATACGTGGACATGTATGGTGGTTTTAAGGGCTTGGTAGTGAGAAGCATGCAATCATGTTCCATATATCTTTGGTCCACCAGTAATTAAAACAAAACAAAAAGGAAACGAAAGCACAAGCAAGTAAAACAAAAAAGAGAAAACAAAGAATACGTCCATTTTTAAATCCTCTAGGGGGAGATCGCTACTATGTACATCCACTGACAGTTCCCATGACTTGACCAACTCTTAAAACTTTGGCACACGCCAGAGGGAAGATGTGAAGGGGAAACCAAACGTTATGAGAAAAGGGCCATCAGAGTTTAACATCGAAATGTGAACAATATTTTAAACATCTGTAAAATTCTTATAAAAAATATTTTGTATTATTCTGCGAAAATCTGAATATCTTGCTTTAAAACATGGACAGTTAAAACGATATTTTTGTCGAAGAAATTTGTCTACCACACAAACGAAAGAATATCTAGAGAGAGCTGGGATCTGTGGTAAATTCCAAACATTATTTCTAATCACCCATTAAGACAAAAAATCTGACTGCTTTACAGCAGGGATGCACACCCCTGAGAACAAAAAAGGACAACGATCAATGCCATGATGGTTATGAATACCCGTTACACACCCTTTTAATAATCTTTATTGTCGAAACAGTATGACTGATGTTCCAAGTACCTACTTAATTGGGGAACAAAATGAAAATGTAACAGTTCTGCTACTATTATGTACATTCGAATTAACTACTTTAACAAGTAGTGGCGCACCTTCTCTCTGGTCTGCGATCCTGGTGGTCGTCTGGCACCGCTTCCTGTTTGGTCCTGCCACAAAAAACTGTGTTGAAATACTTACGAAGAAAGTTCTAACTACACATCAAGAAAGAAGACATTAACACCTATGAATAACTATATTCCAGAAAAGGATGCATTAAACCCTAAGAAAGGAGAAGTCGACGTACGACGACTAATTCTGTAAGAAAGAAAATATGTTAAACTCTGTGAAAGAATACCTCCAATCATATAATCACAAAGGCACTGAATCGTGCGAAAGAGGATACAAAAGCCATGAAAGCATGGTGAACCCTATAAGAGAAACACGTAGAACTCTGTGAAAAGGTAATACTAAACCCTAGAGCTAAGAACAATACAGAGGACAAAAGGACACTGAATTCCATAGAAAGAGACACACTAAGTCTCACAAAAAAACACTAGGCCCTTTGTAAAGAGGACACTAAACTCTATGCAAGAAAGGCATTCTACCTGTGAAAGGACAACAGACCATGGAAAAGAAGATGACAGAAACATCAATAAAAGACAATAGTCCATATGAAAGACCACAACACAAAGGGCCATTAAAAAGCAAGACTGGATATAAAAACCATACTAAAGGAAGAGCATAAGCTTACAGATGGGGACACTACACACCAAGAATGAACACTACACTGAATCTATGAAAGGAGAAAACACGAGCCCATGTGAAAAAAAGAGGACGCTAGCCCTTATGAAAGGAGATAACACTAGCCTCTGTGAAAGAAGAGGACGCTAACCCCTATGAAAGGAGTGAACACTAGCTCCTGTGAAAGAAGTCTCCAACCCCTATGAAAGGAATGAACACTAGCCCAAAGAAGAAGAGTGAACACTAGCTCCTGTGACAGAAGAGGACGCTAACTCCTGTAAAAGAGAACACTAGCCTCTGTGAAAGAAGAGGAAGCAAAAACCTTTAACAGGAGAGAACACTAGTCCTTGTGAAAAAAGAGGACGCTAACCCTATGACAGGACACAACACTAGCCCCTGTGAAAGAAGAGGACTCTAACCCCTATGAAAGGAGAGAACACAAGCCCCTGTGAAAGAAAAGAACACTAGCTCTGTGAAAGAAGAGGACTCTAACCCTATGAAAGGAGAGAACACAAGCCCCTATGAAAGAAAAGAACACTAGCTCTGTGAAAGAAGGACCCTACCTTTATGAAATTCTACCCCTGTGAAAAACGTTCTGAAAGGATATTAAATTCTAGGAAAGAATACTAAATACTGTATGAAAGTAGACGAAAGAGAAGGAAAGCTAAACCCAATGAAAGGAGAACACTAAGCCATACGAGACGACACTTAACCAAGGATAGAAACTGGACCGTAAATTCTGTGGAAGAAAGGGAATCTTAAATGAGGCAGGGAGCAGTGAACAGTAAGTACTAAACAAGTAAGGTTAATCTTGCTCCCCCATGAAGAAATAAATACATGTGTATTTATTTCATCACGGGGGAGCAAAAACTACCCTCCTTCTCCATTACTTCATGTGGAAGAAAGTTGCTGAGTCCTAATAAAAGGATCCGCATGCAGACTCCTCAATGCCATGTCAGTCTTTCTGTGAAATGCGGACTACTCAGACAAGGAGGAACCAGGTGCGCACAAAGGAAATAGTTCTGGAACAAGATCAAAGACTTCCTTAGCAGCTCTGCAGCAAAACCCCAAAGATCTGACAACATGCACCCACGTTCCAGACCCCTGAAACATGAGGCCTGCGACATCTCTCGAGGGGTCGTTTGATGCTTTCCGAACCATCCACTCGGGTGCCTACTGTTTTGTATCCTTGTTCAACAGAAGACTGCCATAGGAAACAAGGACATTCATGGCAATCATACGAATGAAGGCTGTAACCTAGAAAGACACAGGCATTAAACCTGGGAAAGAAAACACTAAAACCTAGAAAAGAAGTCACCAAGTCCTGGGAAAGAAAAACACAAAACCATGGAAAATGTGAAGACACGAAACACTGGGAAACAGGACATCAAACCCTACAAAGAACAGAAAACTCTACTACATGGAACCCTGGCGATGAAGGGAAACACCCAACCAAGGGAGAGAAGGCGATGATTCCTGGGGTTGTTGGTGTGGTGGTGATTTGATGTTGTGTTAGTGGTATGGTGGTGGAGGATGTGGTGGTAATGTAGTGGAGTGGTGGAGGATGTGGTGGTAATGGTATGGGATGTGGTGTGGTGGTGGTGGTGGGTCGTGTTGATGGTGCTGTGGTGGTTGTGCTGGGGTGGTGTTGCGGTGGTGTGGTGGTCGTGTTATGGTGTTGTGGTGGTGAGTGGTGTGGTGGTGGTGGTGGTGTGGTGTGTGGTGTGTGTGGTGGTATGGTGGTGGTGTGGTGTGGTGGTCGTGTTTATGGTGTTGTGGTGGTTGTGTTAGTGGTGGTGGTGGTGGTGGTGATGGTGGTGATGTGGTGGTATGGCGGTGGTGTGGTGTGGTGGTGGTGGGGTGGTGGTGGGTTTGTGGTGAGGTTGTGGTGTGGTTGTAGTGGTATGATGGTGGGTGTGGTATTAGTGTGGTGGTAGTGGGTGGGGGTGGTGTGGTGGTGGTGTGGTGTCGGGGTAGAGTGGTGATGGCATGGGCCGGTTTGGCCTGGGATAGGGTAGGGTCAGAGAAGGTAAGTGAGGTTCGGGGAGGATCAATCTGGCCTGGGCCACCTAGCGTGGGCCAGACTGGCCAAGGCTGGCCTGGGCCTAAGCTGGCCTAGGTCTGGGCCCTGGCCATGATGTAGGGTAGGGTATGGTCGGGAAGGGTCAGCCTTGCCTTGGCCACCTAGCCTGAGCCAGTTTCACCTGGGCTGGCCTGGGAATCCAGGGCGAAAACAACACCAGTAAAACACTTCAAATGACCACCTTTCCCAGACACATAAACAATCTGACCCCCAGCTGGCCGATGACCGATCCACGGATACCTCCAATTCCCTTGCCTCACAATCATGTCATGAAAAGATAAACATCCCCTGCACGCTGGTTCCAGGATGCACAGCAACTCCTTCAACTGCATCCATCTATGGAACACAACAGAAGGTAGCCAGCAACTCTGATTCCCGGGAACCATCACCCTGACTGATGAATCACCAGAAAAGGGAATCATGCGCAGAATGAATGGCAATGGTTACACCAGAGACAAATATGTACATATACATCTATATGTACGTATTTCTCCAGCCAGGCTTCTTTAGTACCCCCTGCCCCTTCCTCTGCTCCCCACTTATTCAACTAATCCAACACAACATCCAGTCACTAACAGAACTAAAGGCATGCAGTGGCGTTGTTGAAAGATCCGTGTGGAAGAGAGACCCGGTTTACAACACGAATCGCGAATCGGCCACGAATCGGGGCGAAATTTAGACATCCTCGACAGCAAACACGACGGACGTTAAGGCCTATACTGAAGCCAGTTCCACGGGACCTCCAGTGTGAACTCCATGCTGATATGACCGCCATGACAGGTTCTCTGCAAAACAAGGGGTACTCAGACAGTACCAGGGGATCCCAAGAGAAACTTCAGGAAATGCATGCCTTTCCTGAAGCATCTCGTCTGGTACCACTGTTCTGTACCTTTGGTCCGCAGACAACTGTCACAGAAACCAGAGCAGCCATGTGTCACACAGAAAGGCCAGTGGCACTCTGCTTTATGTACTACAGTTCTGACACCTCCAGGGTCCCCACACCCTGATAAGCTCCCACGCGCAGGAGCCTGTCAAGCTGATGCCACCGCAAAATGGATCTCATGGTAAGGCCATTCCGATCCATTCACACCGTTTTTTCCAACTACGCGACGCCAAAGTTTCTTATCCACACAGAACTTCAACACCGCAGCATCCTCCCACACTTTCAGTTTGCAGGAGCTAAATGATGCGCGGGGACGGGCCCCCCTCTAACCCCTAACACCCCCAAGCTACTAAAGCCTAGCCCAAGCCACCATTCTGCACTAGACTCCCTGTCCTAACACCCACCATCCAAGGTGACAAGCACCTGGGAGTCGAAGTTTCTGAACCCCCTTCTGCTGTACCCCAGAAAGATGTAGTCAAAGAAGGCCCCCATACACCATGGTTCGCTTACAGAAACCCCCCCAAATCCATGACAGACTGTGAGGCAACAAATATAGAGATCCCCGCAAAACGTGGTAACGACAAACTGAAAATATACTCTTACGCTCAAAAGAAAATGCCACTGCGGAGACCCTCTTCAAGACTTCCCACAGTCTCGGTACAAGCCCCAAAGGGGCGAAGTGCTGGACAATATTAACATCCTAGGTCTGAACGTTGGACACGCATATTTCAGTTCAGCCTCAACACACACGGCCAAACAGGCCTTAGTGTAAAATCAGAGTCCCCACTTTTGTGAACCTCGGTTTATGTCTCATTCGGACGGGTAAGGGAGATGGATCAAAACCCAAATGTCACTCCGAGTGAAAAACCCCCCTGTACCAAAACGGCCAGCGGAGATGAAACCCTGCAACCCAGGATCCCCAAGATTACGAGTCAGCGCTCTACCACTGAGCTATTCCAACCCTGATATGGTGTGGTGTGTCTTTGGGTGTGTTGTGTTTTCCCGTGTGGTGTGGTGTAATGTGGGTGTTTTTTGGGGGTGTGAGGTGGGGTGGAGTGTTTTATGAGGAGTGGTGTGTTGGGGGTTGTGGGGTTGTGTGCTGTGGGTTGTGTGCTGCGGGTCGTGTGGTGTGTGTGTGGTGCATTGTGTTGTGTATTGTGTTTGTGGTGTGGGTGTGTTGTGTGGTGATGTTGTGTGTTGTAGTGTGGTGTGTGTCGTGGGTTTTTGGGGTGGTGGAGATGTGGTAGTGGTGTGGTTTAGGTGTGGTGGGGAGGGTGTGGGTGTCGTGTGTGTGGTGGGGGGGGTGTGTGTTGTGGTCGGGTTGTCATGGGGGGGTGTTTTGTGTGGTGGGGAAAGAGAGGCACTGAATCCTTGGAACGAAGAAAACTAAACACTTTGATAAAAAGCAATAACACTGAGAAAGAAGGGGCACTAAAATTGGGAAGAAGCATCGAACCCTGGGAAAGGAAGACCCCAAATCTGGGGAAAGAAGAAGCACAAAACCAGGAAGAAGACAGTGATCTTAGGAACAAGAACCCTGGGAAAGAAGGTGGCACTAAAACCTATGAAAGAAAGAAATTTTAAACTTGAAAGAAGGGCCAAATTGGAAACGAAGACGCACGGAAAGTCCTGAAGTAAAGAAAGTTAGAAAGGTAAACCCCATTGGGTGTTGGTTGGGAATGTTTGCGGGATTTGTGAAAAAAATTTTTTTTTTTGGGTGTGGTGGTTTTTTG
>JAMYXO010008562.1:0-10694 GCA_033310375.1 Conus canariensis
TATTTATATTGCTCTGGCAAAAATCCGGTCTGAAGACATATGTTCTTTTTGTTCGTTAAAAAATCACGCTTTTATCCGTTGCAAACTGCAGTTTTAAAAAAAAAAGCAATTATTTAATTACAATCAAGCTTGGGAAAACCTTTTTGAGGACTTTCCCCTTTGTTTGTTTCTGTGTGGTCTGTGTTGCATTTTGCCGGGCGATTCGGTGCCGTAAGTAGCATTCCCTTTTCAAATCATGGCATTTTTTTTGATTTCATCACTGGAGCAAGATTACTCTACTTATTTTTATCTATCGTTACGTTAGACTGTAGCTGCTGAAAAAAAAAAAAAAAATTCTGTTTTTGGGGATGCTTTTTTTTTTTAATTTTGTACCCCCACAAAATGTTGGCAATGTATCTAAATGTGTGATGGTTTTAAAAAAAAAGGATCCCTTAATTGCAGAACCGGTTTTATGCTGGGGGGACATTTTATCAAGAGCCCAACAATGCTTTTGAAAGGTACGACACTAGGGGTGTGGGGCCCTGTTTGCTGACGAGGATGGACTCTCAATCCTCCATCAGCTCAGACTCAATCGCGATGGGTTTTGGCTGTGGCGGCACACCAAAAATAAATGCGCCAAGGCCTTGCTTAAGGAATCGAATATGTAAGACAGGCACTTTAGTTGTTTTGAGAATTTTTATTTTGTCTGAAAATTGATTTCCCTTTTTTCTTTCCTATCCCCATCAAAGCAGCTCCCAGTGGTTCCAAGCAGACAGATCAAATGAAAGGAAGGGGGCTATTGGGGGGGAAAACCACGTGACGCAAGATGGGGGTCAGGGGGTTGATGCAAAGGCCCTACTGTACGTCAAAAGGGGGGTGGCTCTGTATTTCTAGATTGTGAATGATTTATCGGGAGAAACCCTTTTTGAAAAAAGTGAAAATAAATTTGGGGGGGTGGGGGTTTTTTCATTTGATCTGTCAACATTTTTTATCTTTTAATATCTTTTTTTTTTTTTTTTTTTGCTAAATTTTACGCTACACCTCAAAAACGCTTAAAAAATCCTAATTGTGGCGTGTAGCCTGTTTAAACTTAGGAGCAAGAACCAGCCCCGTGGCAAAGCGGTTAGCGTCGCGGACTTCCCCCTGGGGGTCGGGGTTCATATGAGATTTTTTTTGCCCCCACCGGGTTTACCCCGAGTTTGGTTTGCTACGGGCTCAGTTAGGGGGCTGGGACCCACAGTCGAGTTTCATCCCCTTTGGGGATGCGTCTCTGAGATTGCTAAATTCTTGACAAAAAAAATGGGGGCGTCGTATCCCTGGCCCGGTTACGCCGGGTTTTATTATGAAAGGAAGCGTAGAGTAAGCCCTGTTATGCAGGCTCAGACCCAAATAGAAATCCGTACACATCTTCATCATCCCCCATTCTCATCGATCAGCATGAAAAAAAAGTCTCAATTCTGTGGCCCTTCATCCCTGCTCTATGGTGCCCCCATTTTCGATGTCCTCCCCACGTCTGGGCCTTTTTTTGGTTCCGTCGGGGTCAACAGTATCGGCGTCGTTGGACGGACGGGGGGCGCCCCCGGAGAGAGGAGCTCACTCACTCCGGCTCCCCGCCCCCTAAACCAAATTACTGTCGTCAGTGGGGGGTTAGTAGGGGGGTCCTGCATAGGGGATCAGAAAGGCCCCCACTGAAACCAACCGATATGACTCGGCCGCAAGGCGTGTCTCCCTGGGGGGTTGCCTCTGGACGACTTGACTTTGATTGCTCCCTTTTGGATTGCCGGTGCCGGGGCCTGCGGCGGGGCTGACCGGGCTGTGGCGGGGAAAGGGGGGGGTGTCGGAATGAGCGGCGTGGGTGCACTGCCTCTGAGGTGGCGCAGAAAAAAGGGACATAAAAAAAAAAAAAAAAAAATTAGAGCAAAAAGGGAATTTTTTTTTTTTTTTTTTTTTTTTTTTTTTTTTTTTTTTGTGGCATCATTTATCGGATAAATGGAGCACCAAGGGGGTAATTTTTTTTTTTCCTTTTTTTTTTTTCTTTTTTTTTCCCTGGGGCCCAAAAATCCCCCTCTTCTTTTTTTTGGGTGCTTCCATGTCCCTCCATTTCCCAAAAAAAAAACAAAAAGTAAAAAAAAAAAAAGAACAATTTCCACAACTAGGTGTTTTTTCTTTTTTTTTTTTTTTTTTTCCCTTTTTTCCCAACCCGTCTTTCCCCCCATGCATGTCTGTTTGTTCTCTCTAAAAGGGAAAAATTTTTTCTGATTTTAGTTTTTGGCATTTGATACAAAGTTCGGGGGGTTTTTGATGTTCTGATGTGTGGTGTGCCCCCGGCACATTCACTCTGATAATGTGTTGCTTGTCAAATAAAACAACATAGATGAAAAAAAAAAAAAAAAAAAAAAAAAAAAAAAAAAATTTTCATTTTTTATTTTTTTGTTATACACACACACTCTCATCCCCCCCCCCCCCCATCCCCCCCTTCCCTCTCAAATGTCAAAAATGATGTTACATATTAAGGCACGGACCAAATATAATTATTTTATGTGTAAACACACTTCCCTATGTGCAACCCCGAAAGGATATCCTTTCCCAATTGCCCGTCTCCTTTTTCCCTCCCTCTACCCCTGTACGGACGTCCCCCCCTCACATACGTCAACACCCCACCGCCCCCCTCTCACCCTACACACATCCCCCCCCCTGCCCATCCCACTCACTCCCCTTTTCCCCCCCCCCCCCCCCCCCAAAAAAAAAAAAAAAAAAAAAAAAAAAAAGCCCCTCCATACACACCCCCCCCCACACACATACACACTTAAGGCGAGAGACAGGGAAAGGGATGGGGGAAGAGAGAGAGAGAGAGAGAGAAGAGAGAGAGAGAAGGAGAGAGAGAGAGAGAGAGAAAAGGAGAGAGAGAGAGAAATACAGCGGGTAAAAAGTCAGACGGGCCCCCGTAAGGCGATCGACAAACATACGGACAAAGGGGGTTTTTTTTGAATGAATTTAGGTTTGTTACATGTCGTCTCACCAATTACTTTCCCCCCGATAAACCCACCTTATAGCAAAAAGAAAAGGTCTACAAGGAAGACTGGGGAAAGCCAAGAAGCGAACAACATCACACGATCTCTCCCTCCCCCCCCCCCCCCCTACACACACACATCCATACACCCACACGCTCTCCCCTCTTCCCCCCCTCCCCCCCCCCCCCCCCCCCATCTCCACCGACCCCCTCCCCCACCCCCTCCTCCCTCTAACACCAACCACGGATATCAACTTTCACCTCCCCCCTCCCTCCCCCCCTTTAAAAAAAAAAAAAAAAAAAAAAAAAAAAAAAAAAGTGTGTACTAACAACTCCAGTTCTTTTGATATTTACACTCTCCCGTTTTACTTGGGGAAGTTTTCTTTTAAACCCCTTGGGACATTTATTTTTTCTCAAAAATGAGCTGCAGAGGGATACCCCGAGTTGTTTTTTGCAAATACGATACACTTTTTACTTAGTAATATGATGAAATTGATACACTAAAATTTTACCTTCGAAAAATGGTTTTAATCAATACCAATAATATATCGTGTTGGATATTTTAATATGTGCATTTTTTTCTAAAAAAATTTTTTGCTCAAAAAAATCCCAAAAGTTAAAACATTGGGACATGCAGAAAAGTGTTAAATAAAATCAGTTGTGTCGGGACAGTAAGAGCATTTTTTGATTCTTTTACTTTCTTTTTACTAACATGATTTTTGTAGGAAATATATTTGTGTAATATTTTCCAGGGGAGTACCAAGTCTTCCTCTTTTGAAAAGTCTGTAGCTCGACCCCATTGGATTTGTCTAGTAAATTTCCGAATTTCTTTTCCAAAAGGGCACCGCAGCAGTTTTTGACTTTCTTATGTGGTATAATTAGTTTCCTTATTTTTTTATTTTGAAATTTAACAACGGCAAAACATGGGAGCGTCCCCAGATCCCCCTTTCCCCTGACGGGATCCACGGACCCATTGCGCAGGTAGGGATTAACAAACCCATTGTACTGAAAAAAATGAAAGGGGCTTGTTCTCCCCAAACCCATTTCCTGTTTTTCTTCAAGTCAGTACTCTTTTTCTTTTTCATGAGTTTACCCTTTAAATTTGACAATCCATTATTGCCCTTTTTGAAATATAATACCTGATTTTTATACCTAATTAGATTATTGTGGAAAAGGTATGACTGTGGAAAATTTCTTTTGTCGTACATCAAGTCTTATCAAATTTTGTGGTTTTGATAGACTGCTACACTTTTTTTCCAGAATTCATTACTGATTTAAAAAACAAACCTTAAGTCTTTGGTCTGCAAATTTTTACAAAAAAAACATCATTCTTTGCAAGGTGTTGAAAAAGCCCCTCTGGGTTTAATGCCAGTTTTTTTTCGGTGGGTTTAAAAGTTTCCCCCCCCTTTTTAGTACAAGCAGTTTTTAAAATTTCTCATATTAATCTATTAATCCTCCTTCCTCCAAACGCTTCCATTTTTTTCCTTTTAATTTTTTTCAAATTTTTTCTATTTTTAAAAATCTTTTTCCTAGGAATTTGTAAAGATTAGTTGATTTTTTTAGCACACTTTCCGGGAAGTCCTTTTGGATTGCATAACATAAAGGAATGACTAAGTAAAAATGTTTTTTTCAAAATTTTCCTTGTACTAATATCCGTTTATTCATTCTCTGTTCTTTATTATTTAAAAACATCCTATTACTCCAATTATCTTAAATGTTCCTAGCCTCCTTCCTTTGGGAATAAATGCCTAATATCTTTATTTTCCTACTGTTTTGGAAAGGAACTCTGGTTTCTTATTGCCTTCCCATGGGTAAGGCTTTTTTTTTCTGTAGTTTAAATTTTAAACCAGAAAAAATTTTAAAAATGTTCAAAATTTTCTAAAATTTATCATGTCTCCTTTACTCTGAAAAATAGGGTTGTTTTCACCGCCATTTGTTTGTTTTTTAAAGGGGAATATTATTACTAAAAAGGGTTTGGAACGTCAATGCCAGATATGGAGCTACTTCTGATTTTAATTTGCTAACAATTCCACTGCCAAACAAAGGCTAGGGGAAAAAAGGGGACATCCTTGCTAATTCCACAAGAAAGTTTGAAAGGTTCAGATGCCACCTCCATGATTTATTAAACGACGATGCCTTTTGTCAGTAGGAAACCCATTTTCAAAATTCAGTTTCCGAAGCCAAAAACTTCAAAGGCATCAAAAAGAAAATCTTTTGGGCACCGAGTCAAAGGCTTTGAAAAAAATCAAATGCACTTGTTCGTTTTTTACTGTTTCTACTTCATTTAAAATTCCCTTTTTTGCTGTAATTCTAAATTCATGTTTTAAGTTCTCTCTCTCTAAACTTAGTAGAACTTAGAACATAAACTTTGAACTTAGCACAAAGAAAGGGGAAACTTAAATGAAGTAGTAAACATAAAAAACGAACAATGGGAAAACTCTTGCTTCCATAATAAAATAGTTATACCCCATAACTCCAAAGAATGCGCTTACAAAGAAAAAGAGTTCGTTTGATCGGAAGGGGAATGGGGCTCCCGATCACCTCGATCAACATTTCCGTGGATTTTATTTCAATTTGGTGTTGTGTGTGGTGTTTGTGTGTGGGGGTGTGGTGTTGTGGTGTGTGTGGTGTGTGGTTTTAAATCCCCCATCTTGCCCCGAATTGGATAATGATTGCTCGTTCATTTTCGCGCCCTGAGTGTTGTGATCTTGCCTGAAGAGGTCAAACGGTCGTGTTTTGTCTTGAGATTCGTTTGTCACGTTTTTCGCCGGATCCTTATAAATAATTTTTCAAATTTGTTCAGTAAACAATAGACTACATAATAGGTTTTGTGTTTAGGCTCACGGAAAGCTCCTAAATCTAGCCCGACGTCTGATTCGAACCTGCTTACGACCTGAATAAAAAACTGCTTCTGGCTGCCCCCCCCCGGACCTTCCTAGCCCACACAATACCCCCGAACGACATCAATGAGTCAGTGTAGTTGTTCGGTGGGCCCCTTTTATTTTTTTGGCAGGGTTATTTCGCGGCCCCTTTTTGTGGGGGGGTGTGGCCCCAACACCCGAGTGTGACTAACATGAACGTGGGGTTTGAACTCAAACCGGTGAGGACCTACTCTTTTGATCCAGGGGTTGGATTGCGTGGGGGAGGATGTCTGAATAAAGAGTCTTTTTTTTTGTGGTGGCCTTTGCTGGGGGGAATCACGTGCCAAACTGTTTCAAAAAGGTCCCCCCGGTGCGGTCATTTTTTGTATTGTCAACAAGTCGGAAAGGGAAAAAATCTAAAACCAAAATCACAAGGCACGGTGTCGGGGAAAAAAATCTAGCCTTGGGCACAAGAATGCTGACATTGTGCCGTGGGAGTGTGCGTAGGGACAACCACACACACACACACACACACCACCACGACGCCGCACCACGCACGCACGCCGCACGCACGCAAAGCACCACGCACACACGCACGCACGCACCAGACGCACGCACGACGCACGCACCACCACCACAAACTCACGCACGCACGCACGCACGAACGAGCACGCACCACACACACCACACACCACACCACTCACAAAACACTATAGGGGCCACTGGGGGAAATAATTAGCACAAAATAAAAGAGCAAACTCACAAAAGGGTTACAATTTGTGGAGAAAAGAAATTAAGGGGCAGTGCATATTTTAAAAAAATCGTTTTCAACCAATCAGCCCAAAAAGTACCGTTTATTTAGTTCCTAATAAAGTGAATGGTTTTTTAAACTGTTCAGAGATTCGGTGATTCAACTCTTTAACTGCAACAGCCCAGGGGTTAGCGTCACGAACCCCCGGGCTAGGAGATCGTGGTTCGATTCATCAAGCCATGGGGATTTTCTCCCCCGCCGGTCCTCCCCATTTTGGTTTGAACGGGCTCAGTTACGAAGACGGGGACCACACAGTTTCATCCACTAAATGAATGTTCTCTGACGGTCTAAAATTTTCCCCGATCAACACTGCAGGTGTCTGTAATTTCGGGCCTGGTTAACACTGGGTAAATTTGAAAGCAATGTAGGTAAGTACAGTCCGTCATGCAGTCTCAGACTGGAATGGAAATCCGGCTCACCTTTCCCTCATTCTCATCGTCACTTTTTTTTTAAAAAATTTTTATATTTGAGGGCCCTTTTGCCCTGTTCTAGGGGGCCTCAGTTTCGATTTTTCCCTTCACGTTTATGGTTTGTTTGGTTAGGGGGCCCAATATTGGGAAATCCATGGGGGGCTGTCGTTGGACGGCGTGCGGCGGCACCCTGGGGGGAAGCTCACTCACGCCCCTCCACGACTAAGCAAATTTTTGTCGTCAGTAGGGGTTTTAGTAGGTGGTGTCCCCCGCGATGTTTGATCAGAACAGGAACCATGAACACCACCGAAATGATCGGCCTACGCATGCCTCCCCGGTGGGTTTTCCTCGGGCGACTCGATTTATGCTCTCTGTGGGTTGCCCCTTGCCGGGGCGGGGACGGGCCGGGCCCGGCTGTGGCTGTGGCGAGGGGTTCGGAAGGGAAAAGAGCAGGGGAAAGCATAAACACGTGCGTGCTTCTGGGCCCGAAGACAAGCTCGTCTTCCTTGCGAAAAGTGCGCTTTGAGGTGGATGCTCGTGCTGGCGCTCTTTTCGACTGCGCGCCTTTTCAAAACAACTGGCACCTGGAAATGGAATGCTTGTCAGATGGTGTGAAACGGCTGTAAGTGTGGTTTAGAGGGCCCCTTTTCCATCAGAAGGATCGGATGTTAGATGGGGCCCAAACATGTCATTAGACAGGTTTGACATTAGATGAACCCCTTTTCTTCATCGGGTGGGGTTCGATGGTTTGGTTTTAAAGGTGGACCGATATTTCATTAATGGTTTTAGATAGATGGCCCATATTTTTATTGCAAACGGGGGTTAATGGGCCTAGTATTCATAGATGATTAATGTTACAGGGGTTTAGATTCCCCAAAACTTTCTCAACATATGGGAAATTTAAATGGAATTATTCATCACACGGATTGTCTTGTTGAATGGGGACATTATTTTACCACGAAAATTTTCTTTGTTTAAAGGGGGCATTTTCTCATCCACGATTGCCTTTGTTGAAGGGGAAATTATTTCATCGTAGGTTTGCTTTTTAAAAGGTTTTATTTAATCGAAAGATTGTCTTTGTTTAAAAGGGACATTATTTTATCAAAGGATTGTCTTTCAGCAAAAGCTTTGGGGGTAAAGGGAGGGCTAATATTTCACAGTGGGGAAAAAAACCCGTATTTTCAGTAGACAGTTGTGACATGGGGCCAATGTATTTTAAAGGGAAGGGGGACATCTACGGTTGGGGCCCAAAAAAAATTTTGCGATGAAAGGTTGTAGACCCAGTATTTCAGCGATGGAAAGGGTGGGAAGATGGGTCCAAAATTTCAGCAGATGGAAAGGGTGGCAAGAGGGGAATATACAGCAATGGAAAGGGTGCAAGAGGGTCCAATATTTCAGAGATGGATCGGTTATAAGAGGTCTCAATTTTCAGCGATCATTGATTTTCTGTGTGTGTGTGTTTGTGTGTGTGTGTGTGTGTGTGTGTGTGTGTGGCGCCGCGCGCGTGCGTGTGTGTTGTGGGGGGGGGGGGGGGGCGCGCGCGGCGTGCGTGCGTGCGCGTGTGTTTGTGTGTGTGTGTGTGTGTGTGTGTTGGGGTGTGTTGTTTGTGAGTGAAGAGAGAAGAATGCGTGTATATAGTTCTTATAAATGCGTGTGTTAAAGTCGAAGTGTATAATGTTTCTGATATGTGTATAGTGTGTGTGGTGTTTTTGGTGGGGTACGTGGTGAGTTGATGCTGGCGCGCGCGCGCGGTGTGTGGTGTGTGTGGTGTCCGCGCGCGCGCCTTGTGTGTGTGTGCAAGGGTTTTGGGTTTTTGTGGTGGTGTTGTTGTGTGTGTGTGTGTGTGTGTGTGTTGTGGTGTTGTTGTTTGGGGTGTGTGTGTGTGGGTGTGGTGGTGTGTGGTGTGTTGTGGTATGCGCGTGCCGTGTATCCCGTGTCGTTGTATTTGTGCGCGCGCGCGCGCGTGTGTGTGTATTGTGTGTGGTGTTGTGTGTGTGTGTGTGTGTGTGGTGTGTGTGTGTGTCTAAGTAAATTTTAATTCAAAAAATTTTTAACACTTTTAAATTCTCGTAATGGGTTATTCGATGACTTTGTTTTACTTTATATCCCAAACACAGGTAGCGTAAAACATTTTTGTCTTTAACAAATGCACGGCCGCGCTCCACAAAACAAACACACAACCACACACACACACACACACACACACACACACAACAAACCCCCACACCGCACCTGGCACCACCACTTCGCTCACACACACACACACACACACCCCCACACACACACACACACACACCCACACACACACACCACCGTTGTCTGCTCCCCCAAAACCGCGATTAACCTCTCGTCCGATTCTGAACATCATGTAAAATATTCTGAGGGGCGTGAGACGAGACTGTGTCAACACCTTTAAATTTTACTCCGCAGGCAAACCCCCTTTTGTCAGAAAAGAGACGCTGTCCCTTTCCCTGTCGTGTTTTTCTTGATTGCCCGGGGGTGAAACGTGAAAGATATTGGGTTTTATTTTTGGGGAAAAAGAAAAAGGTTGATTTTTTGACGTAAACTGCAAACAGAGAGAACTTTTTGGGGCCCTTTTTCACAGCCATTTTGTCACACAGATACCCCCGTCTGTCCATCGCTCCCCTGAACCCCAAAAACCACCCCCCTCAACAACAGACACACACACCACACACACACACCGCAACGGGACACGCACACCCACACACAACACACTACACACACAACACGCAGCACAAAACACACATACATACCATCACAACATACACCGCACGCGCCGCCGACAACACACACACACACACACACCACACACACACACCCACACACACGCACCATCCGCAATCCACCATACCCACATCTAACACACCACACACCGCGCCGGCGCGCGGCGCGCAGCTGCTTACACATACAGCCATAAAACATACCGACACCATCCACACACACCACACACACACACACACACATCACACACACACACACAACGCACGCACGCACCACGCACGCACGCAATTTTCACGCGTACCACATGCACACACAGTCACACCCCAGAAACACACACACAACACACCCACACACACAACACACAACACACACGCACGCACCAAGCATGCACCAATCACAACACACCTCATCCCCACACACCACACACCCACCACACACACCACACACGCTCTCTCTCTCTCGCGCCGCGCATGCATTTTTTCAATACGCACAACAATACACCCCCACACACTTTGCACACACACACACACACACACACACACACACCACACACACACCACACACACACAAAAACACACACCGCACGCACGCACGCACGCACGCATATTTACACACGTAATCAGCACACACAGTCACACACACAACACACACACAACCCACACACACACACACCCCCACACACACACCACACACATACGCGCGCGTAGTTGTCATCCCCCCCCCCCACCCCCCCCCCAACCCCCCGTCTCCTTTTCCCTCATCCGGGCCCCCTGCAATCGTCCATTTTTATACCTCCCTTTCGGCCCACAGTTTGTTTTTGTGGGGGGGGGGGGGGGGGGGGGGGGGGGGGGGGGGGGGGGGGGGGGGGGGGGGGGGGGGGT
>JAMYXO010008563.1:0-10692 GCA_033310375.1 Conus canariensis
CCATCAAGATTGCCACAAATGCAATCTCATTTAAAAAATCAAATTGATACGACAGTCTTGAGATCTGCTTATTTGACTGATTTTTCTATTTCAACTTCCCCAGATATTTTATGGTTACCTAGGCCTTAACCTGGCCATTGTTTTTTAACTTTTTAAATATCATGTGCGACCCCTTCCTCAGGGGACTTCAATTGTCTCAGTTCACACAGGTATTACAAATAATTCTGATAATCACTCACTTAAACAAGAAAAGAAGAAAGAGGAAAGGAATGAAAAGCATGGAAAACAGTCTACCGAATCGAACAAACACTCACAGGCATGTGCATACACTGAATATGTGAAATACACGAGTAAATACACGAGTAATTTGAATGAATGAATACGTACGCGAAAGCGGGCAGGGGAGGGAAAGGGGGAGGGCGGGGAAGAGGGAGGGGGCAGGGGGAAGGGGAGGGGGGTGGGGGGGGGGGGGGGGGGGGGGGGGGGGGGGGGGGGGGGGGGGAGAGAAGGGGGGGGGGAGAGGGGGGGGGGGGGGGGGGGGGAGGGGGGGAGAGGGAGGGGGGGGGTGGGGGGGGGGGGGGGGGGAGGGGGGGAGAGGGGGGGGGGGTGGAGGGGGGAGGGGGGGGGAGGGGGGGGAGAAGGGGGGACGGAGAGGGAGGGGGGGGGGGGAGGGGAGGGGAGAAGGGAGGGGGGGAGGGGAGGAGGGGGTGAGAAACGAAGGTGGCTGCAAGTGTTTGAATGGGTGTGAATTTTGCTTCTGTGTTGTGGAGTGTTGTATAGTAGTGTTGGTGGTAGTAAAAATAGTAGTGTGGTATTCGCAGTAGCAGTAGTAGAAGTGCGGAGTAGTAATCCAGCAGTAGCTGCAGAGGAGCAATAGTAGTAGTAGACGAAGTAATGATAGTGGTGGCCGTAGTAGTAGTTAGCAGCAGTAGTAGTAGTGGAGTAGTAGTAGCATTAGCAGTAGTAGTTAGTTGTAGTAGTAGTAGTAGCAGTAGTAGTAGTAGTAGTAGAACTCGTAGAGGCTGTAAATGTAATTATAGAAACCGTGATGACGATGGCGATGCGTGTGCAACTATGGGTGCGTACATAAGCGCATAGTGACCGCGTCCCAAAGAACAGCCCCCCCCCCCCCCCCCCCCCACACACACACAACGCCATCATCCCCCAAAAGAACAGCTTCCAAATTTAGACACCGCCGCCCAACCTGGGCCCAGTTCTTCCGGTCACACACCCCTCCACCCACACCCCCTACCCCCAACTCACATTCCCCCCAAAAAAAAACAACAACAAAAAAACAAAAACAAAATAAAAACAACAATAAAACGGACGATCCCCCCCCCCCCCCCGACACACACACACACACACACACACACACACACACACACACACACACACACACACACACACACACAAACGCCATCAGCCCCCAAAAGAACAACTTCCAAATTAAGACACCGCCGCCCAACCTGGGCCCAGTTCTTCCAGTCACACACCCCTCCATCCCTCCACACACACACCCTACCACCAACCCACATGCCCCCCCCCCCCCCCCCCCAAAAAAAAAAAAAAAGAAAAAAAAGATGCAAAGCATATAAACGTACTCTCAGTTTATCTTGAATACGCGTGAGACATTCCATAAAGAGGAAAAACCGTTTTGGGCTGTTGTAGCCGTTCGTAACGGCTATTCTGGTAAACATCGGCCATCATCTGTTACCCATAATGAACATACCTACAAATTTTCAGAAAGATCGGCCAAGTACTTTCTAAGATTTTCCATAAAGAAGAAAACCGTTACGGGCGGTTATAGCCATCAGTAACGGATATAACGGTAAAATGAAACATCGGCATCATCCATGACCCAAAATGAACATACCTGCACATTTTCAGAAAGATCGGCCAAGTACTTTCTGAGATATGTTATTAAAAAACCCGTTATGGGCTGTATAGCCGTTAGTAACGGATATAACGGTAAAACAAAACATCGAGCATCATCCGTGACCCATAATGAACATATCTACAAATTTTCAGAAAAATCGGCCAAGTACTTTCTGAGATATTCCATAAAGAAAAAAGACCGTTATGGGCCGTTATAGCTGTTAGTAACGGATAAAACGGTAAACTAAAACATCGGGCATCATCCGTAACCCATAATAAACATACCTACAAATTTTCAGAAAGATCGGCCCAGTAGTTTTGTCTGGAGCGAGTGGAACACATTTTGACCACGGACAGACAGAAACACACACAGACAGCATTATTTTCTTCGTTCCCATTGTAAAGTACTCCCTGTTTAGTTCTGTAAGAACCGGGAGTACAAAAACAAAACAAAAAAAAAACCCACCCCCGGATACCCCCCGCCCACTCAGAACCGCCGTTCATTCAGCGGCATTCAGTCCAAGTGGGAAAAGTGTCCATGGCTTGCGTATCCAAAATCTTTCCCTGCCCAGAAGGGCCCCCACAGTCCTGGAGTGTACCCTCTCCACTGCGATGCATTTCGTGTTGTGAATGGTGTGATTTGTCTGGTTGAAATGTTTGGTGACATGTGTGCCAGTGTTTTTGTTGATATTTGAACGGTGTTTGTAGTAACGTGTCCGAAGTGAAGTTTGTGTCTGACCTATATACTGTGTGTTGTTGCATGCATCACAGTAGAGAAGGTACACCACGTGTGAGCTTTCACAACTCAGTCTGTGCCTAATAAAAATACTTCCTCAGTGACCTTGTTGCGAAAGCTTTGTAGGCAGAGATGAAAGCATCAAAATATTTGCCAGTGATCTACAGCATCGTACTCCGAGAAGGGGGGTTTCAGGAATCGCTTGCTGCAGACGGGGACTTGAATGGAGGACAGGTTGAAGTTCTTGAAGCCAGAGGCGGAGGGGTGGATTGTTCGGGTGATGCGTAACTATCAGAGGTGGTCTGTTGCTGTTTTGTTTTTCCTTATATTTCAGGCTTTGGCTGCGGGGAGTGTTTCTGGCTTTTTAAGGGCTTTATGTAAGGAATCGGGGAGAAAATAGGTTTTCATGTCTTCTGATCGTCGACTAAAACCATCAGTGTCTGAACAGACGCGTCTGAGTCGTAAGAAGTGGCTGTAGAGAGTGTTCCTCTGTATATGGGGTGGATGGCAGGACTGGCGATGGAGGTAGGTATGGGAGTCCGTGGATTTGGTGTGTACGTCGCTGTGGAGGAAGCCCAGAGAACTATAAAATAGGCATTCTGGCTCACCCACCTCCGCCAGCTCCAACCGGCTAAAGCCGGTTTCGCTGTTGCTCCGCCGGCTTACCCAGAATGCCTATTTTATAGTTCTCTAATAGTAAACACTTTACAAACATACATAATGTGTAGGATTATCTGTTTTTAACACTAATTTAGAAAACTTTTGAGACTGAAGTTTTTGCTTAATCCTTCGTTTTTCTTGATCGTTTTCAATAACATCATTTTCACGCATACATTCATCAAATGCGTCTCTATCTTTCATGTGAAATAAAACCACTGTCTTTAATTGTTCTCTAAAGTCTTTTAAAACTGAGTTATATTTTTGACATAAAATCCACACACTTATCCCAGCATGTCTTCCACTGAAAGCTAGTTTTGATAAAGTGTTTCTTTTTTTGACTATATCCTTTTCTGCCGAACAATCATCTATAATAAATAATGTCTGCGTTCCCTCAAACAGTTTAAAAAAATGTTCTAAACACTCACTCAGTTTATTGCTAGGGTCAACTAAATAGATTTCATCATCCGTCCATATAAACCTTCTATCGTGATATGCTTTGTTCCATTTAAGTGTTGGGCAGAAAATTACTATATGATCAAAATTATAATGATAAACTGTTTGTAATAGGTCGAGGACAAATATTGTTTTTCCACAACCAGTCTGTCCACAAATCAATGAACAATGAGGGGTTTTTATCATAAAGTTTAACATCGGCATTGACACCAAAGTCGTTTGCTCCATAGTTTTAAAACAGAATTTAATTTACACCAGTTATTGTTTTTATCATACTCTCTGTCAAAACTTGTTCAGTATAATAAAACCCTATAAGGCCCAAATGTGTAAGATTAATCCAGTTCAGTTCTGTAAGATCGTTTCTATTTAAACTAATATCAATTTTGTTGCTTGTTGTTATGACCTTAATATCCTCGCCATTGTAAAGAACGACGACAGTAACTTTAAGTTTGTCAACGTCTAAGTTTTGCCAGCTAATAAGAATTCCTTCCATAAGGTTGTCACTGACACCCACAGCTCCATTTCTTGCCTCATCTTTTAAGACAGAAATTTTAAATATCATTGTGAACGTGTCTCCTAATTTTGTGCGTGGAATGAACTGTAATTTTGTAGAAGCTTTCTTTAAAACCGATTCTCTTCTGTGGAGGATGTACTGTTTGTCCCCAAACGGCTTTATTTCGATCTCTTTCCGACTGTTGTCCTCTGGCATAAGACTTACATGTAAAGGGCCAGAGTTCAATGCTTTTCTGAAACTTTTTTGGCGGTCGAAAAATGTAAATGGGCTTAAGAATTCAAATTTTATGTCCCATTCTAAATATGGTTCTAAGTGCCATTTGTTGTCAGTTTTTCGAACTATTTTATATTCATACTGACCTGTATTATTTGCTTCTAGATTGCGTAGTTGTTCTAGTTTAGGAAACCTTTTGTTGTCGTCAACCTCTTTGCGCTTATAATAACCATCTTTAGTGTACTCAAAACCATACAAAGTGCCTATCTCACCGTTTTGTTCAAAGTCCTCAACGTCTGCAAGGTCTTTTAATTCTAAAGTTACACACCTCTCAGGCGCTAATGTGACCCCCGAATCGTCTGGTCCACGTGACATTTTTTAAAACAACGTATTATTTTATTTCTAAAACAATGTGCAGGTTATCACATTTCACGACTTTCCCTGTTTTATCTGTGATCTTTATATTAAATGATCTGACCCTCCCTCAAGCTAATCTTTTAAACTGTAAATTAGGGAATCGTATAATTTCATAATCGCAATATGCAGCTTTCCCTGATGGAAGAGCTCTTAAAACAGTTGAGGGCCTTCCATCATATAAGTTTTCATCAGTGCTCAGCTCGTCTAAATGAACATAGAGTAATGAATGTAATGCAAGATCGAGCGGATTTTCCCCCTCATAAGTAGTTTTGTCTGGTGTAACTATAAATCTATGATAGACTTGATTGGGTTTAAAGCCTAACATTTCAGCTAGCTCTACACCAAAAAAGTAATTGATTTCTTCTCCTTCAGGTTTGAATGTCAACATTGTTTTTAGATTTGCATTGTTAAGTTTGAGAGTAATGTCGAAGTTACTCATTGCTTCTTTTAGCGAGCAAAACCCGTAATAACCATCAGGTATGGTTAACTGGCTAATTACGTCTCCTCTTCTGTCAAGTTTTCGAATCGTATTATTCCTCATGGATTGACTTATATTAAACCATACGACTTTGTAGAATATTTCATGGAGTGCGACTCTTTGGGTTCCGCAGTTATTATCAATAGCATATTCTAAAAACGAAGGACTGTCTTGAGTTGTTATTGTTACAAACATTTTTAAAACAAATTTAAAAATGAGTGCATTCAAATATACTAATGCAAAATATTCTGTTGGGCCTCACTACAGTCCTAAAGATATAACAACTGATACCCTCGACATTTCTGTGACTCAGTCTGACGCCTTTCAAGTAAAGGTTAGTACTCCATTAAACAGATATCTTAACCCTCCTATTAAAAAAGACTACATCCCGAAAGTGTGGTTTAGTCATCCGATGCAGTTTTATCAGAACCAGTTAAACTTTGCTGTGTTTTGTGCATCAACTGGGTGTGGAGTGTCGTATGCTGATCATTTAAATCATCCTGATCCTTTGGTGAGGTCAGTGTATAGATTTCATTTTTATTACACCTTCAGACGTATTTTATCTGAACTGCAAGCGCCATTACCAAATGACAAAACGTTTAATCCATTCAGCAACAGAATAGATTACAAGGCTTTTGAAAGGATCTGTAACGAATTTGATATTGACCCAAAGACAGACTTTAGACAAAAGTTGGATCTTAATCATGGTTTAGGCACTCTTTATTATTGGGGCGTGCATAGAAAGTATAACTATGATTGGAATCCTCCTTACACATCTTTCTCTTCAGGCACAACTGTTCACCTCGGGTCCATAGAGCAAGAGCATAAAACAGCATGGACAACATTTATTTTGGATACTTCTAATGGTCTAACTAGAGCGGGAATAGAACGAATAAACGACTCCATTCGTACTTATGTTTGGTGTTTGCTAGGTTCGCAAGCACAAACGAGATCAAACATAATTGATCCTTCTACTGGCTTTGACGCCCAAAAACAGTATTTAGCAAATTTAGAGGATTCTATTAATTCTGCAATTGATTTGCCTTCAAGTATTAAAAGGTACCAAAATGTTTTGCAATACGCAAGATCGAAAGTAGACTTTGCTGTTGGCACTGGTTTATACATGCTGCCTTCTGACCTCAGACTTCAGATAGGAACAATAATAAACTATAATAATGAAATCCTTGTGGCTGGCAATGAAGAGAAGGTCGGAAAAAACGACATAAATTCTAAGCCAGCAATAGCAATAAAAAAAGAAGTCCCAATCCCCGTGGCCCCCTCAAAACCCCATCCAATCCCCAAGGCCCAAAGCCCAAAGGCCATTGAAGACGCGGGCGTGATGACCATGAATATGAAAAGACAGCACTTGTTATTGGATTAACTGCCCTAGGATTACTTGGTCTTTATCTTACTAAAGAGTAACCCAACTATTAAGACAACTAATGCCCATAAGTGCTCAGCCATAAAGCCAACTACTTTACTTGCGGCAGACAAAAGCCAGCTAACGATCCCTCCTATTATACCAGGCAAAGATCTATTGCCTTACTGGCTAATTTTTTTAATAAACTTGCAAGGTGATCGAGTTGTTTTTTTACCCATGATTTATCTGACGACGGGCCTGGTGGCACTGCTCCCCCACCACCGCCGCCTGTAATAGCCAACACCAGTGTACTTATTGCAAATCCTAAGGCTGTTATAACGCTCGCTAATGTGACACCTTGCTCTCTAAACAGTGTTCTTATTCGTTCTGCTAACGTTGTGTCTTCATATAAAATTCTTTGGATAGTTTCTCTTATTCTGCTCACTTGAGTTCGTAATTGTTCTCGGTTAGTAGACAGCACTTCTAGTCTTGCTGATCTCTCTTGTTCAAGATCTTTTAGTCTTTGTGTTATTCTTTCTTTAACACCAGGTCCTAAGTTGTGGTCATCAGCCTCAACTAGTTTTTCTTTTTCTCTTTTTATATGCTCATCTAGTTCACCCAGTTTTGCTAAATTGTTTGTTAATTCGCCTCTGATGCTTTTCAAAGCATGATCAAGGGCCGTTATTTCTCTCATAGGTAGCGGCGGATCGTGCATAGTTTTTAATACTGTTTCTTCTGAAAAACTGGTTTCTATTATTTCGTCTGCTGTTGGGCTTAAATCTTTAAGGGGTATGTTTTGTATTTGGTTATCTGTTGGGAGTTCTTGTAGTGTGTTTTGAAGTTTAGCAACTGCCTCACTGTCTAATCTTCGCGGTTTAGCAATGCCAAGGCGATTTTGATCGCTCACACTGAGCCTTTGTCTAATTGTAGTCTTTGCTAAAAACTTTGATGGGTCTGGTTTAGTTGTAAGCTGAACAAGTTGTCCTTGCTCGTTTTTCACAAACAAATGGTCATCTTTTGTTTCAAAATCATTAGGGTCTATAAATTCGGGAGGTTCTTGGCCTAAACTTTGATAAAATGATTTGACCTTACTTTCTGTTAATTCACGCCGCAATGATTGTAATGGATGTGTCAAAGGCGTCATTTCACTCATGTCGTCTCCAGGATCAAAAACATCATAATCTTCTTCTGCCATGTTTTTAAATAATTAACTTTTTATTTTGTTTTATAAAAAAAATGTCACAAGCATATGGTTCGATTCTTGACCCGCATAGAAGACTGAAAGAGCCCTTTGGCGTGAAGGGAAATAAACAGAATATTATTGTTCCAAATAATCCATCTACTATTGATTCAGATCAAATTCTTACTGTCAAATTTCCAGACCTAGGAGCAGATGAAGTGATTGTGCCAGGATCTGCACGGCTTACTTTCAAAATAGAACTTGATTCAGCAACAGACGTAAACAGGACAGTTGTACAGAATCTGGGACGGGCAATCGTTAAGAAAATTTCTATAAAACTTGAGGGCAAGAAATATTTTCTTTACACAATGCAGACATATTTTTAATCTATTGTGATCTATGGCTAACCGAGAATGAAAGGGCCGATCTTGCGTTTCAAGGAATCGAAAATAACGAAGCACTAAAACACAGAATAGACGCCGAAGATGCTAAAGACGGTAACAAGTATGAAGCTGTAAGTTATGCGTTTGGAAATCGATTTTCCATACCCTTGGATTTTGAGTTGTTAAAAGCGCATGCGCCATACTTTCAAGGAGCATTAAAAGACAGATTGTCATATGAACTAACTTTTAATGAATACAAACGTGTCATTAGATCGACAGACACTGATTCCAAGTACAGCATTTTCGACATCTCGTTAGAGTTTGACATTGTTAGCAACCCTAACTTAGCAAGGCTGATTGAGCAACAATATCAGTCAAAATTAGCAATATATTACGAAAGAGTGATTCATCATACTAAATATCCTAAAAGCAGGGCAGACACAATATGGAACTTTAGTTTTAGCGCCGCAGCAAGATCCCTTAAAGGTATTTTATTGCTGTGTGAAGATGAAGAACCATTCAAAAGACAAAGTGAAAAATTTTTTAATCCTAAAATAACGAAAGTACAATGTTCAATTGAGGGTAGTCCTAACCAAGTCTACGGTAGTGGGCTTAAACCTTATCATCATTTTGATGAAATAAGAAAATTGTTTGGAGGCGGGAGGTCTAGAAGTCCAACAGTAGACCTTGGTCTAAAGATCTACACCTTCACAGTGTTAGACTTGATGAATATTTAACAACGAAATACGGTTTATGGATTGACCTAAGGTCAACAGAAGATAATCAGTTGCATGGGAGTGGGAGAACAGTTAAAGACGTAATAAACATTCAAATTGATAAAGAAAAAGAGAGTGATAAACCACTTAATGTACATTTGTTTTTAATATATGATGCGCAGCTGAATATTCAAGATAACAGATTGAAAGATATCCAATACTAAATTATTTTTATTTTAAAAAAGCATGTCTGTTACGACTTATCCAAAAGTGCCCAAAGAAGAGATAGCTGCTGCTGTAGACATAAAAACTTTCAGATTAACCAACATTACACAAATGCAACAAAAACTAGAGCAGGACCTTTCAAAATACAGTAAAACCAAACGAAGGTATTCTGCTGTCTTTAATGCTGTTACATATGTTAATACTGGAGCATCGATCACTAGTGCTCTATCAGCAGGAACAAGTGTAGGTCTCTTAGCAACAGGCGTAGGTGCACCGGCAGCTTATACCTCTAGGTGGTTTGTCTTTAACTCTTGGCCTGTGTTCATTGGCTGTAAGTGCTGTCAGCAAAAAAATAAAAGCTAAACTCCAAAAGCACACAGCTATGGTTCAACTAATAACAGCTAAACTTAGTTCCTTCAAACTGATAATTGATAAAGCACTTGTGACTCAAACATCACGGATGAAGAATTTAGTCGCCTACAGGCTGATTTTGAGGACTACAAAAGACAAAAGTTTGATCTTCAAAGAAAGGCAAGGGCAACTTTTTCTCAACAACCAGACACCGACCAGATAAAAAAGGAATGTTTAAAAAAAGTAAACGAACATTAAACTCTGTTCTAAACAGCTCACATTAACAACCCCAAAGGGCGTTTATACTTTAGTTTATGAGTCCAAGCACAAAAAGACCGTTGATATTGATTCTGATTAACTTTTATTTTTTTGATTTAAATAAATATTTTGAGTTAGAAAAGAAGCTCAACATGGATAAGATATATGAAGGTTCAGATGAATTGTTTGAAGCAATGCTCGAGGAAGAGCGTTTGTCAAAAGCTTTAAATGAGGTCGTTTTAGAAGTTATTGATCCAACAAAGGTACAGGCAAGCGTTGAACATGCTATTTCTCAAGTTCCAAGTAAACTAACAATAAACCCTCCAGTTAAAGTAAGGTTAGTTGTTTTAATCGACTATATAACAATAAACGAAGAAAATCTAGAAGTCTGGGTCTCAACTAAACAGCAGACTATTCTTTCTCATAATGACTTAACACCCGGTTGGGCAGATCAACTTCTTACACAGTTTAATGAAGCCTCTGAAGCAGCTAAAATGAGAGGCTCTGGTTGGTCAGAGGGTGAAGTCCTAGACATCAGATTAAGACAAGCTAAGTATGAGCCAATTGTAGGCAAGGCTTACATTCCACTGCCTCCAACATTAGTTGCAAAGAAAGCAGTTTTGAACATAAAAATTCAGACGACAAATGTTTTATGTGGTGCGTTCTTGCTAGGCTGCATCACGTTGCCAAAAATGCAGAGAGAGTATCTAACTATTTACAGTGGGCCAATAATCTTAACTTTAACGGCCTTGAATTTCCTATGGCTGTAGACAAAATTGATCAGTTTGAAAAACAAAATCCACCAATAACTGTTAATGTCTACACATGGTCTGAAGAAACCAACCTTCTGCCAATTAGAGTGTCAAAGAACAG